>PVIU01005366.1:0-114499 GCA_004026605.1 Ondatra zibethicus | reverse complement strand
AGCAAATATAGTGCCAGGAATGACTTTCATTTTGTGCAAACAACAGCAAAAGCTGGAGTCTGAAAGGAGCCGGAATCCCTTCTGTCTTCCTGCTGCTTCCTGTATGTAGCTATTGTCCTTCCCAGGCTGATTCTTGGCTTTATCTCCCCCTCCCCCACTCCTTCAGTCTTTCTTCAGGTCTCACTGTTTCTACATTGCTGTTGCTTGACCAGCCCAGACTGGCTTTGCTCTCTTCCCACCTCTGCAGCCTGCTTTTCTCCTGCTCTCTGACTGATCTCCCTACACTGTAAATTTGATGGCTGTGATTCGAACTGTGGCCCAGAATTCTCATTTGGGAAACATTTCTCAATTCCCGTGTCGATGGCATTTGGAGGCAAGTCCTTTGAGTAGTAACTAAGGTGAAATATTAAAAAGGATCATGAAGGCCCTGGCTAGTTGACAGACCATGACAATTAGACATCCCAGCTTCCAGAATGCTGAAATGGCTTCTGTTGTCTGCAATTTACCCAGTTGGTGGCTTTTGGTTGTAGAAACCTAAAATGGACCAAGACAAAAAGAGACAGGTTGGCTTCTAACAGCAGAACTCTACTTCCTCCAAAGAATACAGAAGACAAATGGACACAGAACAACGTCTATCCACAATTCGCTGTAACTGCCAAGTGCTAAAACATTGGGCAAAACTGCCTTTCATCTAAACTGAAGATCTCCTGATGTGGACAGAATCGCTGGAATTGACAGCCTAGCTGCTCAGGTCAAGGTAGGCCTGTCTTCCTACAGATTTCTTAGCCCACAGGATCTTCTGGAGCCTGGTAGGCCCTGTGCTAAACAGCAAAAGGCAAATGCAACCTTCAGTGACCATGGAGGACCCTAAAGAGTAGAAACTCTGGGTACCAATCAAGTAAGTTCTCTGTCATTTTTTAATCAGTAACTCAAGTAAAATTTTATCCTTCTCAAAGATCTCTGATGTAGTTTGATAGCTGAGAGGTTTTGTTAGTTTAAAAGGACAACATTACCAAACAAGTTTCAGATCAAATTTCTCTCTCATGATGTCTTCCATAGTCTTAAAAATACTTTTCATTGTGCAAAAAATGTCTGTCACAGTCATTCTGACATAAATATGCTACTGTTATACAATGTATATGTCTAAAACTTCTGTTTTCACAAACCCAAAGAATTCTTGTGAGTTTCAGGGAGCAGAATTGAAGAATCCACCTTAAAACAGGTCAGATAAATCCCCCTCCTCCCCAGTTTATCCCCTAGTCCTAATTTTTTTTTTCTTAATTTAACTTTGTTCTCTGTTCTGCCAATACCTCAAACAGGTATAAGAGACATCAGACATTTCCATACTACAAACACCGGACAAGAGCAAAGAGACCAGCTATGCCAGGATGTGGCCAGCACCCAGCCTTCTCAGGTCCTCCCCCCCCAAGACGACACCTACAAATAAGCCAGAAGCAGTCTTGAGAATCTGCTGCCCCAATTCCTTCAACCTGTGGTGCCTAATCCCCCGCTTTTTTATTATAAAAAAGAGCTGGGAATGTAATCCCCCTGCTTTTTATTATAAAAAAAGAACTGGGAATGTAATGTTCTGTCCTGTCTCTTTAAGAGACAAGCAACGCCCACTCCCTTCCAGCCTCCAGCCTCAGACCCCGACTCTCTCTCTCTCTCTCTCTCTCTCTCTCTCTCTCTCTCTCTCTCTCTGTCCTACTCTCTCAGAGAGGCAGCTGTCCCTTCTTCTCCTCTCTCCCCCTCTCTTTCTCTTTTCTCTCTCTCCTCTCTTTTCTCTCTCTCTCTTCTCTTCTCTCCCCCCTCTTCTTCTCCCTTTCCCCTAATAAATGTTTAACGTTACTCTACATGGTATCTCTCTTGCTCCCGCCTGCCACGTCTGCCATGTGTCACCCTGCCCGGGGCTGGGGACCAGCAGCCGTCTCTGCCTGGGATTGGCTGCTTTCAGCCCTTCCCCCTGCCCGCCAGCCTCTCCGCAGCCCACTGTGCTGCGCTAGGCCCGGCAGGGCTCAGGCTCTGTGCTCTGCCTCCCGCCCCTGCTGCTGTCACATGGCTCCCTGCCTGGAGCTCTGAGACTGGCAGCCAGCTCTGCCTGGGACTGGCTGCTCTCAGTCCTCCCACTGCCTGCTGCCTGCTGCCACATGGCTGGTCTCGCGGACCTGCAGTGCCTGCATGGTCTCGGGGACCCACAGCAAGCTGCCAGGGTCCCACTAAAGAAAAAGAACAACAGACATGACTCGTGACATTCTCTTGATCCTTCCTCTGTCACTGGAATCTTGTGTGGGTCTCTTTGCCTAATAAGTAACCAAAACCTCTTAGTATAATATATAAGGCTTTTGGGATGTTTTCTAACTCTCCTGCCTCAGGCCACCAGGAGTAAATCTGTTTCCTTCTGATTCTGTCTGTCTTCCTGGTTTTTAGGACCTGCAGTCAGAATCTGAAATTCTGGTAACACAATTACCAAGCTTTTTTTTCCCCAGAATCAACTTGTATTCTCTATGTCTCTACTTTTTTTCTGGTTAGGCTGTGCATCCGGGTCTCGCATCACAGCACATGTATTCCATGTACACAACTTATGCTCAATGATTACCCTCAACTATTTTTTTGTAGGAAAGAAATTTCCCTCAGGTATCCTTCTCTAGAAAAATTGTAAGTATTAGTTGTTACTTTTGAAGAAATAGGCTTTTTCCCTAATCATCCATTTTTCTGATCCATACAAAGTTTAATATTCACTCTATTCAAATATATTTTAAAAATGAGAATGGTGGCTATATTTTTGTGATGGTTTGCTGAGAATGGTGTACCAGGCTTTTCTTTTGGGCCACCAACTAGCTCCCAAATCATGATGAAGATTCTTATTATTAGATTTGATGCTCCACCTAGCTTAGACTTGTTTCTGGATAGCTCTCCTAACTTAAATTTCCTGTTTCTCTTTATCTACCTTTTGCCTTTGGGCTTTTTACTTTTGTTCCTTCTGTATACCTTACTCTCACTGCTTCTCATGTCAAACTGGCTTGTGGCTGCCTGGCTTCTGGACCAGGGTATATCCCTCCTTCTCTCCTCTCTTCTCTCGTCCTTCCCTCTCTCTAATTTAGATTTCTCCTCATACTTATTCTCTCTACGCATTAGCCCTGCCTAGCCTTTCTCTGCCTAGTTATTGGGCTTTCAGCTCTTTATTAGACCAATCAGATGCCTTAGGTAGGGAAAGTGAAACAAGTGCAACACATCTTTACATAATTAAACACACACCCTTACATCATTAAACAAATGCAGCATAAACAAATACAACAATCTTTATATAGTTAAGATAACAGTCCACAACAGAATGGCTTCCATATACTCCTGTATTTGAATACTTGGACCCTTGTTGGTGAAATTGTTTGAGAAGGATGAAGAGGTATGGCCTCGTTGGAGGAGGTATATCACTGGTGGTGGAGTTTCCAACAGATTGGTACAGTTCCCAATGTGTTCTCTGCCTTCTGCTTGCTGTTTGAGAGGTGAGCTTCAGTTTCTGTTTGAATTATGCTCTGATTTCACTTCATGATGGACCGTGATTGGGCAATGTGAACTGAAATAATTCTTTCCACTTCTAAGTTGCCTTTGGCCATGGTGCTCAGTACGTTAGTAGAAAAGCAAGCAGACTAGAATAATTATTTAATTTCCCCCCACTATTTCAGATGGAAATAATACAGTTTTCTGTGCGTTCATTATTGTTATGTGTGAAGACTACAGGTTGTTATATGTTGATTTTGTATCCTTCAAATGTACTTGTATTATTTATAAGTTTAAACTGTTTCTGGCAGAGGATAAAGGATCTTTTAATTATGTATCCATGTCTTTTGCATATAGGGATAATTTGACCTCTTTATTTCCTAATTTCATCCCTTGTATTGTAGCACTATCCTGAATAAGAGAGGTGATAGTGGATATCCTTGTCTCATTCTTGATTGTTTTAGAAAGTGATTTTCATTTCCCCATGTAGGAAAATATTGGAACAAGTTATTGTACATGGTGTTTATTACTTTGAAGTATATTCCATCCATTCTTCACTTCTTCAGCACTTTTGTCATGATAGCACGTTGAGCTTTATCAAGTAGATTTTCTGCATCTGTCCATAAGATCATGTGATTTTTCCTTAAGTTTATTGATATGCCATATATCCTTTATCAATCTATGTATGTCAAACCATCCTGTATATTCAAGATGAACTCTACATGATGTAATCTTCATAATGTTTTCTTCAATTGTGTTTGCAAGTATTTAGCTAAGAACTTGGCCTCTATGTTCATCAGGGAAATTGCTTTATCTGTTTTTGTCATCCTCTGGTTTCCATATGAGAATAATTATGGTTTCACAGAATGATTTTGGTTCTTTCCCCTTCAATTTAGCTGAACCATCTGAGGAGTGTTGGTGTTAGATCTTCATTAAGCTTTAGTAGACTCCATCTATGAGTCCTTGTAGACCTGGACTTTTCTTTGTGGGAGTACTTCTAATTATAGCTTTATTCTCATTTTGGTAATGGTTCCTCTATTGGAGTTCTTTATAATCTCTGGCTTCAATTTTGGTTAAGTTATATGCATTTAGAAATCCATCTATTTCTTCCTGGTTTCCCAGGTTTTGGAATCTGTTTTCAGAGCATTTCCTGGTAATGATATAGAATTTACTGGAGATTTATTACCTGTCTATTATCTATCATCTATCTATCTATCTATCTATCTATCTATCTATCTATCTATCTATCTATCTTTCCTTCCTCCCTTCCCTTCCCTTCCTTTCCATTTCTTTGCAACAATATCCCCTTCATGTATAATTTTCAAAATCCTGGGTCTTTTCTCTCTTTTTATTAGTTTGTCAAAGGGGTTGTCATTCTTGTTAATTATTCTGAGTTCCATTCTGAGAACATTTTCTCTCTGTCTCAATTTTATTTAACAGTTCATTTATAGTGGATATATTGATGGCTGTGACAGGCTAGGGAGATCTCATGAAGAGATAGAGACCTTTTAATAGGAGGCCGCTTGTTTGTTCCCAGCTGCCCAGACTAGAAATAACTATACAGAAACTGTATTAATCACAACACTACCTGGCCTCTTAGCTTATGCATATTTCTAGCTTACTCTTATCTCTTAACTTAACCCGTTTCTATTATTTTATATTTTAGCACAAGGATTGTGGCCTTCTGGCAAGGTTCCAGCTGGTGACTTGTGTCTTTCTCCTCTGGCACTTCCATGGCATCCCCTGACTCTGCCTTCTTTCTCCTATCATTCAGTTTAGTTTTCTCCACCTAGCTCTACTCTGCCCTATCACAAGCCAAGGCAGATTCTTTATTCATTAACCAATAAAAGCAAAATATATACAGAAGGACTTCCCCTTTTCTGTTTAAATAAAAAGGAAGGTTTTAAATTTAACATCATAAAATTACATATAACAAAACAGTTATCAAGCAAGAATTACATTTACAATATTTATATCTACTTTATCTTTTATCATAACTAAAGAAAACAATAATTATAACTATCTATCTTCAACTCCATCAAAGATTCCAGGATATAATATTACCTAATTTAACAGGAAGTACTTTGTAAGCAACTTCGAAAACTCTAGAATTGACAGAGTCATCCTGATGCCTGGACAGGCACACAAAGTTCTTTTGTACCATTGGGGCATCCATCTTCAGCCTATAGGCCCATAGTATCCAGAATACTTTTCCATGAAGCAAGAAATTTCAAAAACAGCTCCACCTATATTGGCAGTTTGTCAGTCACTTTTTTTCTGTATCCTGAAGAATGTCTAGCAAACTCTTTTATGAAGTAGGAACCCTGAAGGATCAGCTCACCTTTAGGAAAGTTCAGCCGTCATTTCTCTGTGGGTCCTTCATGTTTAGTCAAACAGTTCAGGCAAGAGCAGTTCCTTGCCCAAATGGCTAACAAACTGCATGAGGAGCCTCTTCAATGCCCATCTTCCTTTTGAAGTAGAATGGTGCTGCCAGGAACAGATGTGTCTCATTGTCATGAATAGTCCTAAGTTTTTAAAACATTTTAAATGTCATATTCTGTAGGTCTTTGAAAGGTTTGAAGATTATCTATGTAACTAAAACATATCTCTATATATCTAAAAAAAACCTAACTAACATGACTACAAGCTTGACTAGTATAATTGACTCTCTCTTAACCTATATTTCTTAATTATACATTACATTTTAGATGAGCTGCACACACAGTACCTTAATCAAGAGCAGAAATACACATATAACAAAATTGATCTTAAATTTGTATCAATAGACCAAGATCCATGCCAATGCAAAGTATTCATCTCTATATTATAACCCTCTTTAAATGTAAACAAACATTTATAAATAATCATTTAGGGAATTTGGTGTAGTTCTCTCCAAACTACTTCCTGCTTTTTGTTGGGTGAAGTATTTTTTGGGGGTGTTCACAGTGACCTTTCAGGGAGTCTTGGTCCATCAAAGCCAATTTGTCTGGAAGGAATCCATAGATTTTCATCTTCAGTGGAAACCAAAGCAGAATCTCTTCCAAAGCAACATATCCTTAGACCCAAATTTTGAAATCTCTTTAAAATATATATGTGGATTTACAATGAAATGTCTCTCTGTACTTAGCTCATTCATCGTCAAAAAATACAAAGAAAACACAATAGTATACATAATCTAGACTCTCTGTGTATATTCCATCTTTACGTGGCTTATTTTTCTTACTAATTTAAGATGTAAGAATCAATTAATAAGAAATCTAATAGGCCAACCAGTTTATGATTAATGTAGACCTCTGTATGTTTCTTTGGGACTGAACAGCTGTGGGAATGGGCCAGACAGAAACCTCTGTCAACAAATGGTGCCAACGTGGACAACTAAATCCACTTAAAACCTGAGAGTTTGGGAAGGAATTCTAGCCACAAAAGGAACAGAGTTAAGCACGGTTTCTTGGTAGCAGCATTTTCTTGGGTGGGCTCTATTTGCTAGAGACAAGTGTGTCTCATTTAACAGAGGCTTCCTGACTCAACTTTGGCTGCTTGCAGCCCTTTTAAGAGCCTCTGCCACAAAGCACTTAAATGGTGTATATAAATAACTGACAGCATGTTTCTTGGTGGTGGCAGGGACCTTGAAACTCCACAGAGTTGTGGCAATAAATGTGGTTCCTGCCCGTACCTATGCCATGAAGCTAGACTCTCAGAAAGCTAAGTAATTGGGGTGTATTCAGCTGTTAAAGTCACAGCTTTAATCCTAGCTATATCACTTATCAAATTAAAGACTCATGTGGTCATCAAAAGAGATATATACAGTAAAAATAGATTCAGATGGAAAAAACCCTCTAAATGGTTTACAGTGTGTTAAAAAAAAAATATATGTAGGCTTTGGATAGAAAAGAAAAAGGATAAAGTCCTTTAAGAAAGAGAAAAGTTGGGTGTGGTGGCACACATCTTTAATCCCAGCACTTGGGAGGCAGAGACAGGCAGATCTCTGTGAGTTCAAGGACATCCTGGTCTAAAGAGTGAGTTTCAGGAGAGCCAAAGATACATAGAGAAATGCTGTCTCAAAAAAATGAAAGATGAAAAATAAAAATAAAAGAAATAGAGTTTAAAATAAAGCCATGTAAAGATGAAAAACACACAGAGAATCTGGATACTGTATGTTATTGTGTTGTCTTTGAAGTGTTTGATGGCTGAGGCAGGAACAACTGCTAAAAGACAGTTGATTATAAATGTGGCTGAATTAGTCCAACATAAGTATTTTGAAAATACCTTGTCTTCAAAATTTAAGTCAAAAGGTATTTTACTTTGGAGAAGAGGTTTTGCTTTTGTTTCCACAGAAATGAGAGGCTGTGGATTCCTTCTGGATTAAGAAAAATCATGTTTGATCAAGGAAGTCCCCTCTGAGAAATCATCTCCAATAGGAGCGGATGGTCCAGATGATCCAACATTTCAGAGGACTTCTGTTGGAGTTTCCTCTGAGTTCTACATCCAGAACAGTTTCAGGACTGCTGGCTGAGATGATCAAGCCTCACAGAATTTTCCAGTCAGGACTTGACCATAATCTTAAATTTTCTTTAGGTCCCTGTAAGATTATCAGTACCCCTAATCAGCAGGAAGTAGCATGGAAAACTATGCCCACATTCCCCCCAAAACGGACTATGGATATTTTCCTTTGTTTAGAATGTTGGTTACAAGTTGTTATGGATAATGGTCAGGAGAAAAGCTAAACAAAGGATAGTAGATTTAGAGTTTTTGCTTTTATTTTTTTAAGGGGGGGTAGCGATGTGGGACAATGGTCTTGTATCCTGTAAAGATTAGTCAGTTGTATTGTAGCTAGTCAGGAAGTATAGGCAGGGCATCCAGGCAGGAAGTATAGGCGAAGAATCCAGAACAGGAGAATTCTGGGAAGAGGAAAGACTCAGTCTGCAGTTGTAAACCAGATGAAAAGGAAGCAGGATGAGAAATGCCTCACTGATAAAGGTACCAAGCCATGTGGCAACACTGGCAAGAATTATGGATTAATGTAAGATATAAGAGTGAGTTAATAAGAAAGCCTGAACTAACAGGCCAACCAGATTATGATTAATGTAGACCTCTGTGTGTTTATTTGGGACTGAATGGCTGCAGGACTGGGCAGGACTGAGAAATCTCTGTCAAAAGACCTCTGCCCAGTATTTTTATGATTTTATTGCCAGAGAAAGAACTCATAGAGGATACAGTGTATGGAAATTGGAGAGAGCTTTTATTAAAAGGCTAAAATACTCCAGGGGTAAGTATGGGTGTTCTCAGCACAAATCACTAGCTTTAGGCAACGCATCTATGAGCAAATTTTAATGGAATATTGATGAGTTCAGATAGAGTGGAGGGACAGACAATTCTGAAATTGGGGAGATTGTATTTCCTATTGTTGGTATAGAATTTATTCCCCCTTTCTGCCTGAGACATCAGATGCATGATGGGAATAGCCAACACTATTGACAAGTAATTATAATGCCATCCTGTCAGACTGAAAATGTCTGGCCTGCCCTTAGCACCCTGGCAGTGGTTTTGTTTTCCTTCATCTGGGGACTCTGCACCACATATACCAGACCAGATGCTGTTCCACTACATGCAGAACTTGGAGTCGATGTGTCTTTACTGTCAGTACTTGAAAGACTCTTTTGCATTCCTGGCATGAGTTTAGATGACTCCTCCATGCACTTTACTGTCTAATTTTGAGTTGTTACTGCCTGGATATATGCATCTTTTTGCTGTAATTTTTTCTAAGACTATTTTTCTTCTTCTAAGATCTCTCTGTTCCAGCCAGAATCTATGTTACCCAGGCTGGTTGGTGTCTTGCCATCCTCCTGCCTCAGGCTCCCAAGTGCTGAGGTTAAATATATCCAAGCTATGATTTTTTTTCACCTGTCTTTGTCCTTCAGCAGTTTGGCTTTGATGTAAACATTGTATTCTTAGAGTGTAAATTGTTTGGGATTTGCTGAGCTTCTTAGATGTGTGAACTTACATCTTTCATCATGTTTGAGAAAGTTTTAGTCAGGAGTTCTTTAAATATCTTGTCTGTCTCAATCCAATGTCTTTATCTTTTACTCTGTGCATACAATGATAATGAGATGCCAGCCCCCATTTCATGTAGTTGTTTTAAAATTTTTAATATCATTTTGATATATTTTCATATTAGCTAATTTCTACTGATCTGTTTTCCTATTTACTGACACCTTCTTGTATTTTTTCAGTTTGAATTGGTTCCTGTATTATGCTTTTTTAAAGTTTGAGATATTCTTTCTTTTTTTTTCTTATTTCTAAATTTTGCTTTTGGCTTTTAAGAAAATAATTTCTCAGGCAACAGCTTGTACCCATCTTTCCAGTCTAATATGCCCACTTACACAATATTCAGGATGATGACGACAGCTGCTTCACTTTATCAAATCGGGTAAGTTTGATTTCGTGCCACACAGGCTTGGTACTGTGTACTTGACTCCTCAGGTTTTCCTGCCTGCATCAGGATTCCCTTTCCTGCATTATCCTAATCTGCACAGGGTAGTCTAGAGACGTGACTCAGGTCCCCAACTAAATTATATGTTGTCTTACTCAAAAGTTTCCTCTTCTGTTGCAGTAATTAACTCAAATCATGTTAAAATAATGAGTTCACTGGTAGAAAATTCACAGGCCAATCCAGTCAGTGGTATAGTCTATTACTAATTATTCTCTTGATAAGTATTTTTTTAATAGTTAAGTGCCTGTAGAGTTTTGTGTGAAAGTCAACACTCATTTCATACTCCTCAAGATCTTAAGCCCAATTATTACTGAAGATAATCTTCATAAATCTAATGACACGCTGCACTGAGATCTCATGGGAGGCCAGATGGAAATAATGTATTAAAGGATTGCTATCAATCATAGGCCAACAGGACAAATAACTCATTAACATGATTCATGTGAGATGACTTATAGCTATTCATCTGCCACACACAGACACCTGCTTCAAGGAGGTGCTGCCAGCACCAACAAGGTTGGCATATTGGCAACATTCATTCATTCATTCATTCGTCAATCATGTCCCCATTTATTGATGACCCTTGGGTTCCAGGTATTAGTAAAGGACACTAGAATAAAGTTGAGGCTTTGATGAGTTGGCTATGAACTTCAGATCCCTGTTCCTCTTGATATACAGAGGACAGTACATTTCCATCTGTATCACTTCCAGGATGCCACACAATGAGGATTTTGTAATGTGGGTTTACATCTTTGCTATATAACAGCATTATCCAGAGTTCAGTAATGCTGAAGTTCAGCAAGTTAAGCTCAGCATCATCAATGATCCACCGTTTCCCAGAGTACACTGTTTTTGTTATTTTACTGACATGAAACTGAAGCGCAGAGTCTGAGTAGAGTTCAAGGTTTCAGGTTCAAGGTCTCAGAATTAGTGACTCTGTGATGTGGGAGCTCAAGATCATTAGCACAGTGGTTAAGTTCTCTGTTATTTATTGTTGTGAGTGAGAAGAGTCAATAACCAAAATTTCAATGAAAAGATGAGGTGTTTCTGGGAGGCAATCTTTTTTAAAAAGATAGAAAATGTAAATGTATCAAAATTGAAATCACCTATTATTTTAATGATAAACAAAACTAATCTATGTAAGCTTGAATTTAGATGAATAAATTCAATATTGTGTTTGGGTTCTCTAGAAAACAGAACTGATAGAAAGAATATTACAAGTGGGATTAATTAGATTGTCAGACAGAATGCACACTGGGTAGTTCAAAATGGCTGAATGTGCACTAGAGAGGCTTAGAGCCCAGTAGCTGCTCATCCCATGAGGTACAATGCCTCAGAAGTTCCATCTAGTAATCAGGTTCGGGAGGATTTACATAAAGTCCTTAGTCTTCAGTCTCAGTGGAACATAAGAGAAGCTGGATTCTATTTACTCAAGTGGACTAGGGCAGCCACAACAGAGTAGATACAGTCCACTCACCAGCAGGGGGCAAAGGAGAGCAGGTAAAGAAGCAATAGTTTATCCTAGGCCCTTTCCATAGCTGAGGTCCATAGGAAGGTGCTTCCTTCTCGGGAAGTGGGACTTACCCTGTCATATACTCCTTTCTGGAAATACCCTTACAGACCTACCAAATGGTTTATTTCCTAGTTGATTTCCAATCCAATCAAGCTGAAAAATTAAGATTAACCTTCAGGGTTGTTAATGCTAAATTTAAGATACTGAAAAGATGTGATAGAAAAACTCTCAAAAAAAAAAAAAAAGCTTGAGTCCAAGATCAATTGATATTCTCAGGTACAGATATTTTAACAAAAACATGGCATTTATGAACAATGAATCATGAGGTTATTTTTTGTGGTAAACATGCATGATAGCAAGTTTATCCTTTTACGTGTACAGCTCAGTAGTGTTAGGAGCCTTCAGAGTGTTGCACACTCCATCTCCAGAACCTTTTCAGCCTTCAAAGCTGGAACTCTGTCCCCATGAACCTGCAACTTCCATTTTGCTCTCCCTCCCCTCTAACCGCCATCATTCCATGCCGCTCTATGAACCTGACTATTCCTGCTATTGCTTTAAGGGTCATATTGCCAGTTGTTGATTTTTTTTCTAACCAACGTTCCCCACATGTCTGTTGAGTCCCTTTCTTAGAAGATAAGCTTTATATGTTTAGTAAGAGGGGAGAACGTTTGCTTCTTTGTTTGTTTTCTGGCATGTGAGTCTCTTGGTTTCCCAGTTGAATGAGCTGCATTTCTGTCACAGAAAGTAATAGTTATTCGTCCACTCAACTGTAAAGTTATGATATCAGTAACAATGGGCCCCAGAGCAGGTCATAAGAATAGAGACCCTCTGATTTGGAGACTGTGTCACCCTGTATCAGACACTCAGCTGGAAGACATTGTATTCTGGTAGTGATTAACTCTCAGTTTTATAGAGGGTAGCCATAGACAACTCTAGAGGACAGCCTTGAGACAGGGAGAAGCAGAGAGGGAAGTCTCTGTGTTTTCCTAACACTGCATTTGATGGAGAGCACATGGCTGTAAAGAACATTGAACCAGTTTCTCATCTTAGCTTCTGTGAGATTTCTATTTCTTTTCAATGAAACAAATAAAAATTTGGTCTGAGGTTTTGTTTCTTAAGGTGAGGAAAGTTGCCAGCTTTCACACACATCTGTAATATCAACACTTGGGGGGTGGAGAGAGAAGATAGAATTCAAGGCCAGCCTCAGCTATATAAAAATACTGAAGCCCATCCGGCCTCCATGAAACTCTATCTTGAAAAATTCAAAATCAGGCAGCCTCATTGGTTTGGGCATCTGCAAGGATGATGCCAGGGTAAGACGAGTGAGACTTCTTCAAGGAGCCCAGTTCTGCTTAAAAATTATATACTCCCCTTTCCCTATGTAACTTCCTATCTAGATGTTTAATCTGCCATCTTTGTCTCATTCTGACTCATCCCGAAATTCTTTTCTATGATACCATCAAGGAGCTAGCTACCTCAAAGGGATGTTCCCAAGAGGCTAGTGAATTCTTTGAGTTACAGATGGCTATTCCTTCTTGATGTTACTGACTCTTCACGTCTCCCTAGTACTTGTGATTATTGGAAAATCCCTCTTCTGTTTGTCCAGCTGGTGGCTGTGCACTCCTGTGCCTGCAGTGCTGTGCTAGGAAAAGAGAGAGAAGCAGACTGCCACTTTCTTTGGGCTACAGCTCAGCGTGGTCCCCACTGCTTGACAGAGCTCACTGGACTTGCCCTTTGCTCATCCTGCTGTTTCTCAGCCTTTCTGTCCAGTCCATACCAATCCCATGATTCTGCAGCTTGGCTCACATTGAAACACAGCTCTGTGTGCCTCTAGCCACCCTCCCTGGGAGCTCTATCTTACCTAGAGACCTCGTGGCCTTATGCATGTGTGTCAGCCCTTTGTCTTGCTTATTCAGGGCCTTCTTTGAACTCAGACTTCTTTAATCCTTTGTGGCCTGTGGCCATTCTGTAGCCTACACACATACATGTTAATGGGTGAGGTGTAATGTGGTACTTGAATGTTCATCTAAGTTGTCTTAGTCACTGTTCTATCACTGTGAAGAGACACCATGACCAAGGCAGCTCTTTTAAAAGAAAGCATTTGACTGGGGGCTTGTTTAGAGTTTCAGAGGTTTAGTCTGTTGTCAGCATGCAGAGAGCATGCGGCATGAGGGTACGTGCTGGAGAAGTAGCTGAGTGCTACATCCTGATCTGTAGGCAAAGAGTCAGAGAGAGAGAGAGAGAGAGAGAGAGAGAGAGAGAGAGAGAGAAAGAGAGACTGGGCATGGTGATCCTTTTGAAACCTTTTGAGCCAACCCCTTGAGATACACTTCCTCCAACAAGGCCACATTTCCCAATCCTTTTAATCCTTTCAAATTGTGCCATTCCCTAGTGACTAAGCATTCAAAGATAAGAGTCCATAGGGCCATTCTTATCTAAACCTCCACATTAGTGATTAAATTAATAATAAAATAACTAATGGTTGCCAATGGCCATCTATCAAGGGGAAGTGGGACAACTATGCAAACTATAGCCAATAACACCGATACAGATATAGCTTGTGATTTATTGCTATTAAAAAATCTCACATTGTGAAAGACACAAATGGGACTGTTTATGGCATAAGCATAATCCTGACAAGGTCTCAAGACACAATATCATTCATTGTTATACGTTATGTAATCACTTGTCTGTACTTGGAAACACTGAAAAGGGTGAAGGGTTAAGTGACAGATGATGAAACTCCACTTGGCTGTTATTACTGGAAGAAGTAATTCCCCTGGGCCCTGCTCAACATATTTCTGTTAATACCCAGCCATTATGTTTCAACATTAGATATCTAGGCAACAGTCTCTATTGTGAACTACTTTCCTTGGGGATCAAGATATATTTACTAAGATAATCTTGGTGCCTCATTTCACATGGAGTGGGGTAGTTGCTCTTGGGACAGATGCCATAGGCATAATGACAGGTCTTTCAGAAATGGGAGAGAGAATGTCTATCCATCCAAACCTTCTGTTACTGAGAATAAAACTAAAGATTTCACTTTAGGAAGTCAAAAAAGTGCCACCAAAGGTCACATTGAGTCACATGGTAACTCTGCAAGCTCCTTTCTCTGCATACCAGCTGATCTTTGGGGTAAATCTCTCCTGCTCTATCTTCTGGGGACCACTAAGGTCTGCATAGTCAGTCCCTTGAGACAACATCATTTGAGGGATTCTCAAAGTTGAGAAGAATGTGGCTATCTTCAGGTGCATTTTGGTAAAAGGTAGAGAGAACGTTTTCTTTATCATAGTTGTAACTCTCTCCTGAATGGAGGTGGTGATATCTCTCCTGAACCTTAAAGTAATAAAATTTATGATATAAAGAATTTACTAATAAGCTTGCTTAGGAAATATTAGGTTACACAAAGAATTTAGCGATAGCTCTGCCTCCAACGTGACTGGCAATAGGTAGTGTATTAGCCAGGTTTATCAGAGACTGTAAGAAAGAAAATTCTGTATCATAATTGGAGTTTGGGGTTGTTGATAAAGTTTCTGCTTATGTTTATTAACCAAGATTGATCTCCAATTAGGCTTCATTTCCACAACAAAGGACACAGCTGTCACTTATAATCAGCCATTAGGCCCCTTCCCATAGCAAAGAAAGTGCCTGGAAGGAGCAGCTCAAGGGCTGCTAAATCCCCTATGCTTTTATCAGAAAACGTGTAATTCTGCCAGATGAGCAAGATGAACCTAGGTACCAGCTGTGGGAAAAGAACATCACTGGTGTGGCTTGAGAGATGGCTCAGTGGTTAAGAGCACTGGCTGCTCTTCCAGAGGTCCTGAGTTCAATTCTCAGCAACTACATGGTGGCTCACAACCATCTGTAGTGAGATCTTGTGCCCTCTTCTGGCGTGTGGCCATACATGGAGGCAGAATGTTGGATATATAATAAATAAATAAATCTTTAAAAAAGAACATCATTGGTGAACTTAAGAATTAATTCTGACAGTCTTTGCTTTGTAAATCAACTGCCCACATGGCTGGATGTACAGTCTCCCTGTCTTTGTTCAGTGGTCCTGCTACGGACTGTGACGGGCTGACAAATTTAGTTCAAGGTGGCTTTGAGACTGCCACATTTATAAGCTTAGAAGGATATAGCCATAATAATTTTTACTATCCTTGCCTCCCTTTTTTAAAAAAAAAATCTTGTAATCATAAAATTAGAAGAATTCCTAAATCCTCTCCTCTGTTAAAGCCATAGATTTACCCATATAGCTTGGTTCATTGGTCAATTACCCTCTAGGTATTTCCATTGACCAACTCTGGGCACTGACTGTGGGAGGTATAGATAGCCCTTTAAACTTTGTCTCCTGACTTTCCTGGTTCTACTGCTCAGTGTGGGTCATACTCAGCTGGCCACAGTGTGTGTGTGGTAACCTAAGTCATTGCTAAGTCAAATGCCATATTCCCTTCATTCTTTTCACCCAGTCAGCAGCAAAAGAGGATGCAGCTCAGTGACCACAGCATGGCCGCTTGCAGGGGCGAAGGCGATGCTTTACTTTTGCCTCTCCAAGTCCCGGAGCAGCCCAAAGTCAGCGGTGGATAAGCCGCCAGCATGGGGGCAGAAATATAATATTTACAAACTCTAGAAATATCTGCCTTTGTTTCTGTTTCATTTCAATACCTCTAGCTATCAAAATACATTCGAACAACTGTACAGACAGTTGAATCCTTATCCCAACTTCTTTCCATGCTGCAGTGTCTAAAGTCCTGCACTTGGAAAACTATAAATTCTAAAAATTCTTGTATCTGATGTTGCTGTGCTATTTCTCCTCTATCCTTTAATATATCCCCAACAACTGTATAGCCATTTGATTGCTTCTTCCTTGTCCCATAACTGTGTCTATTATTTACAAGTTTTACTCCCTCTTCTCTCTTATTTTTAAATTCTACTACTTATTTCTAAGTGATCATTACTTACCTATCCACCTGAGGTGCAATTTTTTTTTCTCATGGGTTCCTCACATTCTCCTCCAGACGTCTGGTCCCTCTTTTGTATTTATCATGGTTCAACAGTCAGCCACACGTTGCAGCGCCATTTGTCAGGGGCCAGCCTCCACATACATGTTTAGTCCAGGTTCTATTGGTATTTTCCAAATATTTTGATTTATGATTGGTTGGATCCACAGATATGGAACTATGAGATGGAAACAGCCTAGTTAGTCTTTATTTACTGTATTTGGAAATGACTGCATCAATGACCAGTAGGGGGTGCTGTAGAGATGTTTCTGGGGTGGGGAAAAATGAATAATAGACTAGAAGACTACCAAAGTCCCTTCTAGACCTAGGATGCCTTTGTTTATAAACACAGCGATTGCAATAGCCCATCCCCCACCCCTCACAATGAGCATCCCTGGGGAGAAGTCTTTCCCACCTGAGCCACAGCTCATACCAGGCAGCCTTGGACTAGAGAAGCTGCCTCAGCTGCTCCTTTCTCCATTCCCCTCACTGCTCCCTGCTTCCTCCAGGGCCTTTACCGCCACAGCAACTTCACATTTACTAGAGAGTTTATTACATCAAGGTCTACCTTCTAGTCTTCCCGGAGAACTACCTAGTCTGGTTGTGGAATCCTTTCTTTAGGATATTACACACAGTAGGAGCTCTATTATTACCTGAATGTCTACTTTAGGTCTATTACCTGGTGTTTTCATGACCATATTCCACTTCAATGAGCTAGTTCTGGCTTTCTACAGCTCACCTGAGTGGCCAGTGACCAGTCCTTTGAAAAATCTTCCCTTCCAGCAAAGCTGACATTTTCTAGACTTCACTTGAACCTGTTCTTTCTGCTGCAACTCCAGTGTCTCGGGCTGCTCATGTTATAGAAATGATACGCCTTCCCAGTGTGAAATCCCTCTGCATACTGGGAGATTGATAGAGGAAAAACTCTTTACTAAAAAGGTGTGACGCCAACTGTGGCTAGTGCCTGAAGAAGAGCCGGGCTCAAACAAATAATTTTACTAACATATCTGAAATTACCTGGCGCCAGTGAGAAGGAAACACGGAACACACAACAAACCCGCTTAGGAGTTTATTAGAGGGTGTGCACAGGCCTGGGAAGTCAGTGTGCAGAGAGAGAGAAAGATGGCGCATCCACACAGGGGGATCATGGGGCTTATGCATGCACACAAGGGCTTAGCTGAGTCATATGTGAATCACACGGTGCCCTTTAACATCCCCAGGGAGCCATTAGGTACTTCTGCTTGAGGGCTTGTCTGTACCTGCATGACCCCTAGAACCTGGAAGTATCAGCCTTATGTGGCTGAAATCATTACAATATCCACATGCACTGTCATCCTTAAATCTCTTTTAGACCCTTGACCGAGATTACACTTTGAACAATTTAAACAAAGACAGGGAGACTGCACATCCAGCCATGTGGGCAGTTGATTTACAAAGCAAAGACTGTCAGAATTAATTCTTAAGTTCACCAATGATGTTCTTTTTTAAAGATTTATTTATTATATATTTATTTAAAGATTTATTTATTATATATTTGTTTAAATTGTTCAAAGTGTAATCTCGGTCAAGGGTCTAAAAGAGATTTAAGGATGACAGTGCCAAGGCAGAAGCAAGAAATGAGGGACTGACCACCTGGTCCAAAGTACCCAGGCTTGTTCCCTGACTTATGGCCCAGCTTCAAGTCCAGATCCCAGGATCCAAGCCTAAAATCCAAGCTGCAAAAAGAGTAGCTTCAGGGAACTGCAGTTCCAGACTAGGACAGGGGTCTGTGAAAATGTAAATAAACCAGGTAAGCCTGTCAGCTAAGCAGACTTGCAGTTGGGATTAAAAAGAAATCAGGGAAATGGAGATTAATTCAGGACATAAGAGAAATTAATGCAACCATGCAACCAATGAGAGCATTACAACCAGGGCTGCCTTCTACAGCTATACCAAAAGGCACCCATAAAATCATTTTAGACTTAAAAGATTGCCAAAGATTTCCTTTCAGTATACCCTCAGTTAATTTCAGAGAGCCAATGAAAAGATATCAGTGGAGTGTCTTACCATAGGGTATGGCAAACAGTGCTACCTTGTGCCAGAAATTTGTAGCTCAGGCTATACAAAATGTCAGAGATCAATTTCCACAGGTTTATGTTATCCATTATATGGATGACATCCTGCTTGCCCATAGAGATGAAGGAATTTTACTTAAGACACATGGACTACTACAACAGAGCCTTAGCCATGCAGAATTAGTTATTGTTCCAGAGAAAGTTCAGAGGCACCCATCTTTCCAGTATTTAGATCATATGTTACACCCCAAAGAAATTAAGCCTCAAAAATTAGAAATTAGGAAGGATGGTTTAAAGCCTCTAAATGATTTTCAAAAATTGTTGGGAGACATCCAATGGTTGAGACCTTACTGAAGATATCCTACAGGAGACCTGAAGCCTCTAAGTGAAATCCTTAAAGGGGACAGTGATCCAAATTCCAATAGCTTTCAGAGGCTGCCATACAGGTGCTCTCCCAGGTAGAACATGCTATACAAAAACAGCAGGTACATTATATAAATTATGACAAACCTTAGCAAGCATGTCTATTACCTACTAAACTCACTCCTACAGCTGTTTTATGGCAAAATGGGCCATTCTTATGGATGCACCTCTCTGTATCACCAGCTAAGGTGTTAAACCCTTATTTTGAAGCAGTATCTTGCTTAGCACAGAAGAGCAGGATAGAAACTAGGAGATATTTTGGCAAGGAACTAGCTATGGTCCATGTTCCTTATACTAAGTAATAAATTGAATGATTATTCCAAAATAGTGATTCTTGGGCAATTGCATTTGCTCAGTTTAAGGCCAGATTAATAATCTTTTTCCAGCAGACCCATTGCTGCAGTTTACACAACTGCATTCTTTCATTTTCCCTAAAATGGTAGCAAAAGATCCTTTAAAGGATGCTTTGTTATTTTTCACTGATGGCTCTTCTAATGAGAAGGCTGTTTATGTGGTTAATGGTAAAGGACATGTGGTGCAGACAGAACCAGCCTCAGCTCAGGTAGTTGAGCTGAGAGCTGTGGCTATAGTGTTTCAACACTTTGCAAATGAAACTTTCAATCTATATACTGACAGCCGATATATTTTTAATGCTTTTCAGGTCCTAGAGACCATCCCTTACATCGGGACTAGCAATAAGCAAGTTAAGATGCTATTCCAAAAGATTCAAGAGGCCATATAACAAAGAAATTTACCATGTTTTGTGGGACATATCAGAGCACATTCAAATCTTCCCAGTCCATTAGCTGAAGGTAATACTTTAACTGATAAACTTACAAAAATAGTGGCTCTATCACAGGTTGAACTGACTCAGCAGTCACATGCTTTGCACCATCAAAATAGTCTAAGTTTATAAAAACAATTTAAATTAACAAGGGAAGCTGCTTGCCAAATTGTTAAACAATGTGAGATGTGCCCACAATATTTACCTGTACCTCATTTGGGGGTAAATCCCCGAGGACTACTTCCTAATCACGTATGGCAAATGGATGTTACTCATGTCTCAGAGTTTGGAAAATTGAGGTATGTGCATGTGATAGTTGATACATATTCAGGATTCTTGATGGCCACTGCACAAACTGGGGAAGCCACCAGGCATGTAATAAGTCATTGCTTAAAATACTTCTCATGTATGGGAACCCCCAAAATAATAAAGATAGATAATGGATCCGGATATGTTAATAAAGTATTTCAGCAATTTTGTGCCCAATGGAATATCGAACATAAGACTGGTATTCCTTAAAATCCTCAAGGGCAAGGAATTGTGGAGTGTGCTCATAGCTCTTTGAAAACACAACTTCAAAAGATAAAAACAGGAGAATTATATCCTCAAATGCCACATAATGCCTTAAATCATGTGCTGTTTATGCTAAACTTCTTGAATATGGATGTCAATGAGCGATTAGTGGCAGACATATTATAGCATAATGGCACAAAAGCAACCTTTGCTAAAACAAGGTGGCGAGACCCTTGCACTGGAAGATGGAAAGGACCCGACCCTGTATTAATTTGGGGTCAAGGATATGTCTGTGTTTTTTCACAGGATGAGGATCAAGCAAGATGGCTTCCAGAATGCCTGGTTCAATGTGTCCAGCAGAAGAGCACCAGACCTGATGACATCGTAGCTGCTAACACCCCAAAGAGAAGTTGGAATGAAAGTCCATGGCCCTGCTTTCCTGACCTCAGGGAGAGGAATGCCTGACCCATGGGACCTGCTGCCATCATTCTACACAGCAGATGCCATTCTGCACTGCAGGATGCTGGACTGCTTCCAGACACTCAGTAGATCACATAGCTACTGAGACCCTGCTGCAACAGCCATGATAATTACAACTTGCTACAGTCTGAATCCTGTACTTTGGAGCCAGACAAGAAACACAGAACTCAGATTGCCAATGAGGTATTCAGTCTGCTGTTGAAATGTTAAGAGAGCCTGAGAACTGAGATCTCAATTTCCCCTCAGGGAAGAAAGGACTGAAAGCCCTCTTCAGACAAGAGGAGGGCAGCCTTTCAGCTGCTCAGAGACTGGGACAGTTGCTTAAAAGCAGCATTGTATTTGGACTCTTACACATTACAAAAATCTTCTTTTCTTTTGGTTAAAATGGATTTGAGAGAATTAAGATTTGTTAAATGGTGTCATGGTATTGACCTGTTAAATCATGTTATGACATTGACCTGTTAATGCTTTAGTTCACTATAAGATGTTATGAAAGGCCCCAACTGATTTTTCATAACGAACTGGATGAGTCGGGTAATGGAAAACTACAAAGCATGGTAAACAGGTTTAATAATTGCGCTCCAGCATATTCTTCCTCCCCCCCCACAGGGCAGGAAAGCTAGCAATTATCAGAACCGGTCACAATCTTCTAAGCAGATGATTATCAGAACCGGTCATAGTGAATGATTACCAATCTGTAAACTAAACCACAATGGAACAAGCAGGATGCCAGGATGCCATAAAAACAGGATGTCATGCAGAATGTCACATACCTAAATTTTTTAAAAACAGGCTGGACTATGTTAATTTCGTTCTGGGTTGAATATCTAGACCAATCCCAATTGTACCTGTACCCCATATTATAATTTATGTAAAACTTGTGATTTTGTCTATAAAAACTTGCTTGCATGGATACTCGGGGTGCTTAGCTATCCCAAAGCTAGGCACCCGCTTGCGCAACCATGGAAATAAACCTGCTTTTGCATCTGACGGCTTTTGCATCTGGTTATTGAGCCTGGGGCTCCTCGGCGACAAGACCACTTTGAGGGTCTTTCAGTTAATGGTTAGAAAATGATCAGAACTTGTTTAAGAACACTAGTAATGTTCACTATAAGATGTTAATGGTTATAAAATGTTAGGATTTGTCTAAGAAAAGTTTGACACTACCAATGAATTCTTGAATTTTCTATGTTTGGTAAGACAAATTTAGAGTTTGATATAGCTGAATACTCTAGACCAATTCACAAGTGGACATTCCCAAACCTGGTGATCCTCTATTCCTTTAATGAGGAGATATATTAGCCATTGAAGAATGCATGGCACAAAGTATTATCTGCTTGTTTACCATTAGCTAATTGCTAATGAACTCTCTTGACAGAAAC
This sequence comes from Ondatra zibethicus, assembly GCA_004026605.1. Lineage (NCBI taxonomy): Eukaryota > Metazoa > Chordata > Mammalia > Rodentia > Cricetidae > Ondatra > Ondatra zibethicus. The sequence goes on along the minus strand of PVIU01005366.1, from coordinate 92,359 downwards.
CTGGCTTGAAAGCACAGAGCCCAGTACTTTCTCCCTTAACACTTTGTTTATTGAGGTCAGCAGTCAAGGATGGGATTTGATCCTTTATCCCCCCCCCCCAGGCTCCTAAGACAGGGACTTGCATAAATTAAAATGCCTATTCCAAAGATGGGTAAGACTGGGAAATGGAGAAGTGTTCATCCTAAGGCGGGCATGATCATCTGTCCTGTTGCAGAAGCATAGGCTTTATTAAAATTAATAAAAAGGGAGGAATTGTGGAGGCCCAAAGAGGCCAAAGGTCAGAGAGTTTTGGGACTTATTTTTAGTTTGAGATTATTGTGCTTCTAACTGAAACAAAGGTTCCACCTAGTTGTGAATCAGAGTTCTGCTCTCTCAAGGCTACTGTAAACAGGTATGGCTAGTTGCCAGACCTCCTGCTCCTGAAATAGGGTAGTAGTTGGTTCCTGTCTAAAACAAAAGTCTAAGGAGCGAACTAGGTTCTTGTTCCCTTTATGGAAATAACTTGGGACTCCACCCAGGAAGTGGTTTACCTACAGAGTGTTTGGTCCAGGGCAAGAGTCAAGGGCATGAGCAATTAATGTACCCCATGACTTTCAATTTGTATGTTAATATAGTCCTTTTGTTCTACTCCTACCTTTTGGAATCAGGGGTATATTGGAAATTGTTGGAAATTAAACACGAACAAATTTTCAGTACTCACTGAAATTCCCTCCCAATATTATCCTATGGTTTCTGTGTTTTATTATTTTTGTTCACGTCTTTGTACTCTTTACTATATTTCTAATTCCCATGCCTCCACTCTGGAAGAAAGGTAATCTTGTCAATGCTGGCCCCTGACACACGTAAATAATTTTCGGTTCATTAGTCCCTAACCAATAGAATGTACCAAGTATTTGCATGGTACTTACAATTTTTCTAGGTATTATAGCCAATACATGGACTATTTAAGGTACATGGGATGATATGGTAGGTTCCACGAAAATGCCCGCCCTTTTCTTCATTGATCCTGCTTTAAGGAATAAAAACAAATCTTCTTGGAATAGTTTAGAGCAAGAGTGAGGCCAAATTTGAATTCTTCACTTCTTTGTATATTTTCCTTCTGTAAGTTGTTTGTGATCTGCAGCCTGATCTGTTTGGTGTGTATGTGCAAGGTCTGTTTGTCTCTGTTGTCTGTCTGTTCCTGTTTTCTCTAACAAAGACTTGGCTCTGTATTTACTGTATAGGAAACACCATGTGGGAAAGGAATGAGGGAATTAACCACCCCCCATCAAATTGTTTAATAGATTTTGCAAGGGAAAGCTGACCCAAAATAGCACTTAAAACCTCATCCTATATCCACATATTGCTTCCAATATTCACAGGATATTTGTGCTTTTATTTATGTATTTATTTTTGTTGTTGTTTTTTTTTAAGACTGCTTTCAAACTGCTGGCTGCTTTCATCAAATAATTGTCCCAACACACACACACACACACACACACACACACACACACACACACACACACACACACGCACACACACACATACTTCTGGGTCAGAGTCACAGAAGAGTACTTAGATTAAAATTAAAACTATGCACTTAGTTTAGGTTGTAAAAACTGTTTACATGGGAAGTCCAAAGGTATGGTAAAGTTGGATACACTGTTTTCTTAAAGGCAGGTTAAATCTAACTAGGCTGATTACACAACATTGAGTATGTTGTTTTAAACAATATCAAGGCCTGGCTAAAGTTCTGTTTCAGAAAGCAAGAGACATTTTCAGAAAAAGCCACTTAGGTCCCTAGAAGGGATTTGGTCAGCACGTTTTGATACCTAAAGGAGTGACTGGAGCTAACCGCCCTGAGGAATCTCAATGGACAGTTCTGTGTTCTTGAGGCACAGGTTAGAAAATTAGGGACAAAGATTTTTGGTAGTCCGAGTAAACAGAACTGAATCCTAATTAATATCTGAGGGACAGAGGACACACAGGAGCCCACCAGCCACCAAACTACTCTTCAGTAACACCAAGGAAAGGGGATGGGGCAACTGTACTTGGGTCTGACAACCTCTTCGCTGCCTGTTCCCACAGCAATTCCTGCCCACATAATCAGTTGGCCATGGGCTCTAAAGTCAGTTCCACGATTTGGGGTACTTACTTTTAGCCTGCTGTATTGCTTCGACGCCCCTTCTGAATCCCCTCCGCTGTCCACCAGCAAAACACAACAGAGCTGGAGTTGTCTCCCCTCCCCCAGCCCTTCCAAACCAATGGCCAAAAATCACGAAGCCCTTCTGCTGCCATCTGGTGACGTCACATAGCAACTACATGGTGTTGGGGGGAAAGTTTTAACCACCTTAGGAAATAAAGCCTGCAATTCTCTACTAATACTCCAGTTTTACTAGAATTAAAAATCATTACCTTCCTAGAAACTTAAAAGATCTGCTTATAATGAGTTTGTCTTTACTTTCAAAACCCTAAAAACTGTTTAACGGGAGGTAGAGCAAGAATGGGGGGAAGTTTATGGGACTATGGTTGGGTGGAAAGGACAGAAGAGGGATAAATAATGCTAAGAATATTTCAAAAAAATCACGTGCAAGCCTATTATTTGATAAGCTTTATATATATACACACACACACACACACACACACACACACACATATATATATATATATATGCCATATATTTAAAGGTTTAATTGGAGTTACCCTACACAGATCATAATGTTTCTCTCAGGAGTCATAGATTTCCAAACTAGGTGTGTCAAGTTGACATATGAAGCTAACCACTCTGGCAAGGTACCAGGGAAGCACCTAGCATCTCTGTTTTCACAGCTGTCATCAGAATGTGTTCTTCCAGTCAGACAGGAGCAAGCTGTCCACACTCCATGGCTGGCTCTGCTCCTGCAGCCAGACAACTGCAAGAACCCTTGATTTCACAGCCCACATCTTTGGTTGATTATCACTACTTGCAAACTCTTCTACATTAGTTTATGCTTAGCAATGTGGCATATACACACATTTCTACAGATATGTATATGTTTAAGAAGAAATAAACTTGTTTCTTTATAGAAATAAATTGAATGGAATTATAGAGGAAATGAAAAATAATTCCATTTCTTCCCAGGTTAAAGATATTTTAGAGCTGAAAATGTTCATTTTGGGGATCCCAAGAAAATGACCCCAGGAGTATACTAATAATTAAAATCCATCTCTGTTTTCTGCCCGATGCTGGCTTTGGATCAGATAGCAAAAGAGGAAGTTTGTTTAAGCAGCCACACCACACTTGCATTTACGAAACAGCCCATTATCTCCCTGTACTGTATACCTTGTTCATTTGTCTTTACTGACCAGTGACTGACTGTTTGATGAAGGGGAATGTCATTAAACTTTTATAACGAATAAGAGATGGTGCTGTCATCTTTGCTGTTGTTTATATTTGACTGTGTAGGATTCAGAGTACTAAGACCCCACTAGAACCCCAGACTTGACAGGTCCCACACTGAACTCACCTTTTACCCCGATTCCATCTTTTTTCAAGGTATAAGTCTTTTGATGACCTTAGGCAGCCTCTTTCCTACTGTTTCCCATAGTGGACTGTAGTTCCTAGGAGAGACTGCATCTATGCTGAAGGTCCTGAAGACTAGCTGGCCGAGAATTCATAATTAAGGGAAGACGGAAACTTGTACATGTGGCCAAACCTCTTCATCTATCTTTAGTTCTCTTAATGGTCATTTCACTACTAACCGATGTATCTGACCTAACATCTCCGTGATGTCAAGTCAAACTTTGGGAATGCACTGTAAATTTAGTAGACCACTAGCTGCCACCAAACCCAAGTTAAAATACTACAAGGAGGCACCTGAAACCTACAGAAGAAATCCCTGCTCCTCTGTCATAACCCCACCTACCTGATGTCCCCACCGAGTAATTTGGTACATGCATTGATTTGTGACTTTCTTTCCTTCTATGACCATAAATGTTTAAGTGACTTCTTCTTTAGTGGAGAAAACCATTCAGGGGACCCGAATCAGTGTTCCCATGCTACAGCTTCATCTTGGCTCAGGATCAATCATTACTTATTTCCTTTGGAGGAAGAGCTATGGTTTTCATTAATACTATGCTTAGCCATCAAATCCTAGGGTTCTGCCTTCAGTCGTTCTTGCCACTTGCCCAGCCCCTTATCACCCATGCCTGGGGTCCCACCGTAGCTCTTTACTAGGTCTGTCTACCTCCCAGGCAACTCTGCTTCTGCTGGGCGGTCTTTGAGAGATGAACATCAACCGCTCAGTGATCCCTCAGGCTGCTTGGATAAAGTACACACGGTGGTGTGGCCCAGAAGATGCTTTGTACCTGGTCCTTGTCTACTCCTCTAAAACAACCTTATACCCATTCCCACTGGTCCTTTGCTGCAGTACTACCATTTACCTGTTCTCCATAATACACAGAGTTCTCCCCTTTGCTTACAGGGTTGCCAGACACTGTTCTTTTGTTGGTGGTTTTGTTTTTTTTTTTTTGTCTCCAATCCATAGTTCTTCCTCCTTATTTTTCAGAGCATGTGTTCTTCCCACCACTGTGTGAAATTACCTGGCGTGAGTGCGAAGGAAACACGGAACACACAACAATCCCACTTAGGAGTTTATTAGAGGGGGCGTGTACAGACCTGGGGGAATCAGTGTGCAGAGAGAGAGGGAGAAGGTGCTTGCAGCTTTTAAAAGCTGCCTAGTGCATGCGCACAGGGAGTTGACATGACTACATCATATGCAGATGATGGGGCTCACGCATGCATGCAAGGGCTTACCTGAGTCATTCATTGATGATGCAACCACGCAAGTGTGTGGGTCATGAGGGGCTCTTTAACATCCCCAGGGCCATTAGCACTTCTGCCTGAGGGCTTGTCCGTACCTAGAACCAGGAAGTGTCACCCTTATTGTGGCTGAAATCATAACACTGTGTGCTGAGGATGTGGGTATTCCAGCTTTCCTTGACTGCCCAAGGAGAAAGAGCATGACTCTGTCTGGACTACTGGATTCCCATCTTAGATTTGCCAGCATGATTGAAGTGTCACAGGAAGTACAACCTATGGGCTCCAGTTGCCTGGTCAGTGAGTCCTTGCTGGCTGGGTTCCATGATCTGCCATACTTCCTGCTTGCCTGAGTCAGCCTTCATTGTATTCTTTTTCATCTGTTCCATTTTGCTTGAGTTCATTAGAAGCACTCACTACCTTTGAATACATTTGTCTCCCCCCAAACTCATGTTGATATCTGGTCCTCCATACAGTGCTGTGAAGATACAGTGGGAACTTAGGAGGTGTTCGTCGTGAAGGGGATCTGGCTTTATGCATGAAATAATGTCATTTTTCTCAAGGCATTGGCTATCTTTGGAGTTTTACTCCCTCTTCCAACCTCTACTCACTATTCACCCAACACTCTGACATATGAAGCATTCCACTATATTATTCCACTATATTATTATTCCACTATATTTTCCATCACAAGGGCCTCACCAGAAACTGAGCATCTGCTGGCACCATGATTTTGAATGTCTAGACCCATGATCCATTTAGTCACAGGTTCTGCAAGGCAGCAACAGAAATTGGAGTCAGATCTTGAATTTAAAATGTAAAAACCCCAATTAACTCATCTCTTGCCCTTTTTAATGTCAACTCCTTATCTTGAGCGAGAGCTGCTTTCCTTTGTTTCCAGGGACAGGGGTGACACAGTTGAGTACGTACTTCCTTTCTTTACTTGAGCCACAGGCTTCTCTGCAGCCCAAGCATGTCAACAGCCGGAGGCTGAACGTCTGACAGTGTCTCTGTCCCATGACTGACATTTGATAGACACTGCTACATCCCTTCACTAAAAATAAGCAGAAGGCCCAGGAAGCACTTTGTGTAGAAATCAGAGAAATAGATGTTTTTCAGAATCAAATAAAACATTTTCAATGAAAATCTTGCAATCTATAAAAATTCTCTACATTAAACATTAAACAGAGTGAATTTTCCCGTTTTGATGGCTCAGAATATAGCTGGTTGCTCTGAGCTGACAAGCAATGCTGCCCTTGGGACTCCTCAAGAGGCCCCTGGAGCTGCCTTATGGTTGCTGGAGTGTGGCCTTTTCCCGTTCGCTGCTGTCCCAGAATTTATTATGCATGTTTCTTTGGTGCATTATTAAAGAAACACCTTTTGAGCACTTGCCACTTGGCAGCCATGGGGCTGAGTATTAGCGTGCATGCCACAGTTACATTCTGAAGGACACACATCTGGGGACTGGGGGTGGATCAACGAGAAATGATTCAAGGGTGATGCTCAGGAGCTCATCTGTAGGGGTCCTGATCTACAGGGCATCAGAGAATTTTTTTTTTTTTGGTTCACCATTACAGAAAAATGGACATTTTCCAGGTGAAGAGGAAGGGCGTATGTATGAGTTGTGTGTGTAGGGTATATAAGTGTTTGTGTGATGTATTGAAAGACCTCCAGACCAGGGAGAGTCTCACTCAAGTCTCGGTCGGGATAGCACGACCCCCCAGGAACTCACAAGAGACCATCCTTGCTGCAATCACTCGAGGTTTATTGACAAGTATCAGCACGCTGGGGTAGACTCATAGCCCAAGCAGGGGAGGAGTTCGACCTCGAGTAGCTGGGAGAAGGAGTTTTTAAGGGAAGAAACCACAACCCAGTAATCCAAAGGGGGTGGGGAGGGCGTCATTGAAAATTCCGAAAATACCAGCTGATCATCACAAGGGGGTAACTCCCTGTTTATTCTCAAGATTATAATCTAACTTTATCTTCAGCTAGTTCCTGAAACAGGGTCACTGACCCAGCTAACCTAGATTTTTTTTTGGCTCTCTTCTTCCTGCTAGAGGGGTCTGGATTTATCCAGGTCTTTCAGTATGTGTGTGTAAATAGGGTGTGTGGTATATATGTATTTGTAGTACTGTGCAAGTTGTGTGTGTGAGTTGTGTGTGCAGTGTGTGTGTAGTATGGATGTGTGTGTAGTGTGTATGAGTGTGTGTGGAAGTACATGTAGTATGTGTATAGTATGTATGTGTGTGGTGTACGTGGTATGTGTATGTGGTGTGTGGAGGGATTATAAATGTGTAATGTGTGTGTAGTCTATGTGCACAAAGCTATTGGGTGTCCTACTCCATCATTCTTGGCCACAGCCCCTTGAAATTGGGTCTTTTAACCTTAGAGCAGTATTTTGACTAGTTAGCTAGCAAGGAAGCAAGCCCTAATGATCCTCTTGTCTATGCCTTCCACACAGCTGTGGTTATAGGCTTATGTGTGTGGCTAAACCCAGCCCTTTAAAAACCAAAACCAAACCAAACAAACAAACAAAACAAAAACAAAACAAAAACCCAAGCTCCTCACAGTGCTGGGAATCCAAACTCAGTTCTTCAAGCTTACATAGCAAGAGCCCTTACCCAATGAACCCCAAGGAAGAATTTTCTGAACCTGCCTTTGGCATTTGTATATGGGACTGACCTGTGTTTGGAACTGATGCTTATATCTTCCTTCCTTTCTACCATAGCTATTCCTCTGCTCCAGTTCTGCAGGTTGGGCATTGCTGGGCTCCCAGAGCATAACAAGTGAGGGTGATATGGCCACAGGTAACTGCTCAAGTGGGCACACTAGCACAGTGAGTCTCTAGAGACAGTCTCTAGAGGGCTCCAAATCGCCAATGATGTCCCTTTGTGGAGGTCGGAACAGTAGGATGTGAGACTCCAGGACTCTTGCCTTGTGGCAGAAACTCCACCCGAGGGAAGGAGAGGGTTGGAGTCTCCTTCAGGAAGGTTCAGGGAGAAAAGAAGGGACCTGGGGACAAGGACATTCTTATTCTTGCTGTCACTGAGACTCAAGCGCATCCTTGTTCTCCTCATGGCTTGTTGCGCATGGATTAGTCTGTTTCCTGCTTTATAATAAAGTACCAGAGGCTGTATGACTTATAAAAGGAGAGGTTCATTTACTTTACCATTTTGGAAGTGGTGGCAATTGTTCTAGAGAGTGTCACACTTTCCTGGCTGTGTCACAGCGTGATGGATGACATCATGGTAGGGAGCACATGGGAAGAAGAGATCATGTAGTAGGACAGGGGACCAGAGATGGGTCCCACAAAAACTATAGTAACCCTAAGAACAAAATGCTCAGTGAGCCAATATCCTCCCACTAAGTCCCACTCTCAGAGCTCCACATTGAGTACTGAGATTCCACAAATGAGCCTTTAGGGGAACCAACCACACCCCAACCATAACAGATTGCATGGCTAATGACAGTATCTTCTAATACATCCTGAATGAGTCAATGAGTAATTTATAATGAAACTAACTTCCTGAGAAGGAGCCTAAGCTATTCTCTGTGGGTTTTCCGTCATATATATCAAAATACATGTGGTGAAAACCACAGCACCCAATCTCTGCCTATGCATTTGCCATGAGTTCACAAACACTGGAAGGTACACATTCTTGCTCATTGCTCTTCCTCATGGGGGAGGATTACGGTCAGGACTAATTGCTGTTGTCACTCTAACATGCTTGCTGTTCCTATAGATTTACAAATTTGAAATATCAGACCGTATTGAAAATAAGAGGATTAGTAGTGGCAGCAGTAAGTAAAGATGCCAGATACTCTGCAGCCATCAGAGGGAGGCTGGCAGTCATTGTGCATAGATACCTGTGCCTCTTATACCCTGTGCTGGCTATCACCAGGCTGCCCTCCGACTTCTTTTATTTCTTCTTAGACTTTGTTACCTCTAATATAAGACTGCGCCTTGCCTGGGATCCCCACATCTCCCTCACCCAGATGAGAATTGTTTACTTCAGCTACTTCTCTGCAGGCCAGCCCTGCTGGTGCTTTCCTGGTACATGGCCACTCTCTGGAGTCTGTTCTCTCTTGTTAGTCCAGGCTGGAAACCTGAATGTGTCTCTGAGCTGCGAGGAGCTGCATGCAAAGCAGCTGCGTATGAGACAGCCAGATTCTCACTGATTTTAAAGGGACTTCTTCCTGATCTTTAGAATAGCAGACCCAGTGTGATCTGGCAGTGGGATGTTAATGGAATCCACAAAATGCAAAAAGCAAAAATAGCTCAAAGGAGAAACATCTAAGCCTGCCAACTCAGTGTGGAGCATGTGCAGGATGACGGGATTTGGGGCTGCTGGGGACAAGTCCTGATGTAAAAGTCATAAGATCCCGTGGTCTCGGAAAATTTAGTCTAACATCAGTTTCTGTTCTGATATCCCCCAGGCATTTCTGTGAGCATCCAACCCAGCACTAGAGCTCAGCTGGGTCCCAGCGTTGGCAATGCACAGTAAGACATTGCCCTCACTTCTCTGTGGCAGGAATGAAGGTCAATATCCATGTTGACTCTGTTTGTTCTTGAACTTTGCTCCCCTACTCCAAATTGCTCAGGGCCACTAAAAGGACTAGGAAAACAGCTGGCTCTTGACACCTGCATTTCAAAGTGATGATTTCAGCATGCTCTCAGGGGTTACATTTGCCCAGATGAATTGTTACCATGGATGCTTTTGATTCTTATTTAGCACTTAGGAGAAACGCAAACCGATTTCTTACTGCTTCGAAGGGTCCTCATGAAAAGCGCCTTAAACTGACAAGATGAGGTTTGGCAGATTGGTTGGGCCAGCGGCATCCTTTCTCATTTCCTGATTTAAAGGACATATTCATTTCTTTCTGACTCTAGGTCTTTCATTAGTCCACATTTGTCCTACAAAACTTTTGAAGGAGAGATCAGAGATGACAGCCTTTAAACAGAGCCAATTCTCCTTTGAGAGAAAGGAGCCCTGGGAAGATATGGAACTGGAATATGGAGAGGGAAGGGAGCAGCTAAAGGGAACAGGAAGGAGATGAAGTAAATCAAAGCTTGGTGCTGGGACATGGAAATTCTGTTTCACGTTCCAGGAAAGAGATCAAGAACTCTGCAAAAGCTTGAGGAGGGTGGTTCAGGTCATGTACTACATCCTTGATATGGGCCATGTGCCACATCCTTGCTGAGGTTCTGCAGTCTGGATCAGAAAATGGATTGGTCTCCATGCAGGTCAGACCACAGAAAGCCAGCTGATTTTGTAGTAGTCAAATTATAATCCATGGCTGAGTGACAAAGTTCCCCCAGGCTTCTTAAGAACATGGCAGCGTTCCTAGCAAGCCTTGAGAAGAAAGGCAAAGGATACTTTTCAAAATAAATCATGAAGAACCTGATGATCTCTTGTCATAATAAGATTGTAATTGAGGGGAGACAGAGGGTAGAGCAACCAAGGTTGAGCTATTTCACCTTTGGGAGCTATAAGAGACCCAACAGTTCTGGGAAGCTGCCCTATTTCCAGCCCATAATCCAATACCTCCCCAGGTTTATTTGTCAAGAGCATCAGGCTGCTGTATGGATCCCGCAGACACCAAGAAATGAACTTTATGCCCCACCCCTAGCCACCTTGGAGACCAGCAGTCTTGATCTCCAGTCCAGAGGCTAGTGAACCTCTATGAACAACACCAGAGTAGTGAGGGACACCACAGCTTCTAATAGGTCAAGAGGGCAGTGATGGAGACCTGGGATCCTCAAATTTTTACACAATTGCTAACACAATTCACTTGATCTAATGTGATCTCCAGGGCAAAGTCTCTCTTTATTATCCCAATAATTTCCTCCATCACAATCCTATGAGGAGTCCCCGGTCTTTGCTTGTTGACCGCAGTCAATCATTTCAAAGTCAACAAATATATTATCAAAAATATATTGACAAATATTTTAGCAAATTGGCTTTGTCCATGGGTCTTTTAGCAAATTTGGTCATTTGATCATTAGTTCCTAAAGGATCAGTATTTGGAGGCATGCCCTAAGAGCCTGTTTCATAATGTGGTCACCACAGTTAGGCAAGGAATTTGAAAAGGCAGATAAGGCCCTCTCAACCGCTAGGTGACTTGAGTTTGGTATTCCATGCTGCAGCTAGGCAGAACCTTCCCACAGCTGCTGTGTTCTTCAGTCCTCCACAGCTGGCAGGCAAGGCTGGCTGGGAACAGAAGCCAGTGTTACAATCAACATGTTGGGAAGAGGCATTCTTGGGACGCTGCATGCAGCGAGTGTATCAAAGTCAAGAAGAGAGTGAAGAGCTTTGAACTGCCACTAGGAGTGGGAGGCATCAGACTGAGAGCCATGTTTATGTTTGTGGTGGAGGTGGGTGAGTCATCTGTGCCTTTGTTCATGGCCAAATAATTCTGGCCTTTGCTTGGGGTGACTATCATGTGGACCAGTCTGGTGCCTGAATCTCATCCAAGAAGAAAGTCTCCTCTGGTTCAATGGACACTCTCTGATGGCCCACCCTTTAGTGGGCCTTGGCATTAATGGTTTGGAGTCTGTCATTTATAGAATTTCTACACACGTGGCCACAGCTGCTTTCTCCTTTTGAATACCAGTTCTGTTCTATCTGCCCGAGTTTTTGTTGTGATCGTTTTGTTTGTGTGCTTTCTGCTCCAGAATACTGTTCTTCCCTACCCACTCAATGAGGCTTGGAGATGCTGAGTGTAAAGGTTCCTCGGTGTGGCTGGCTTTCTAGGGACAAGACTCAGCAGATGGTTTACACATCATCACCTGCCCCCATCCAGGGACAGAAAATGGTTCTCTTCTTTCTTTTCCTTCTCTTTTGTAAAATGTTGACGGTGTAGCTCAGTGACAGAGCCCTTACCTGACCTGTGTGAGGCCCGGGGTTCCATTCCCAGCTCTGCAAAAGCAGCAACGGGCTAAATTCAAGCCATCTTTATATTTCTTTTTACTTACAAAAAACAGACAGCAACTTTATGCAGGCACTTTTTCTTTTCAGTGCTGGGGGTTGAGCTCAGGGCCTCACACATGCAAGGCAAGCCTGCACCCTCAGTCCACGATTAGGTATTTTAACTCCATGATTCTGTGGAGATGTGAGGAAGGCACCCGAGGAGAAGCAGCAGGCTCCAGTGGTAGGAGCCCCTCAAGGAAGCACAGGCCAGAATGAGAGGCTATGGCTAACATTCTAGACTATGTGTGTGCTCCAGATTCTGCAGGAAGGAACAGGCAAAGCAGGGCTGGCAGGCTCCAGGCAGGCCAGTTCAAACAGTAGGATTTAATGGCTTAGGGTCTGTCCCTGGTTGTCTGGTACCTGGCCCTGAGTTGATTAGGGCAGAATTGTGGTCCTCTATAGTATGATAACCAGATAAGGAGAGGTGGTTAGAAGTATGGCCTCTTTAGCTACTCGGGAAAGGCCAAGCTACTTGCAAGGACCTCAAAACTGCATGGTGACAGCATTTGAAAGATTGCACCCTGCTAACATTCGATAAACTGCATGTATTTCCAGTATACAGTTTGATGACGTTGATATGTGTGGATACCTGTGGGATTCTGACCACAATAGAGATACTGGACATGCCTATCACCATGACAGGTTTCCTCCTGCCCCTTAGTGATCTTTCCTGACCACAGAGCCATAAATGTGCTTTCTGTCACTGTAGATGAGTTTGTATTGTATAGCATTCCAAAAATGAATGGCACAGCACGCATCCTCATTTGTCTGACTTCCACTAACTACTGTGATTTGAGAGTTGCCCATGATCTTGCATATGCCAGTGGCCTTTTATTGCTGGCTAACACTACCATGTGGCTACCACATCACTGTGTATCAATCCATCTGTTGAAAATACTTGGGTTGCTCATAGTGTGGGCTGTTTCCACAGAGCTGCTGTGAGCCTCGTGCACATCTGGGTACCTGAATTTCCTTGTGTGTGCAGATTCCATGCTTTTTTTTTCTTGGGTACCTGCACCTACACATCCGATGGCTGAGTTCTATAGTACAGCCATCCACCAGTAGTTACTAGAGATTGGTTCTAAGAACCTTTCCCGAATGTGAAAAGCCATGGTTTCATAATCCCCACATATTAAAGAGGTAGTATTTCCATAGACTCTATGATTGACTCCATGATCTTTAAATCATCTGTTGATGATGTATTCCACTAAAGACAATGTGAATGCTATGTAAATTGGCAAACTGCATTGTTGAACAAATAAAGACAGGAAAGAAGTCTATACAAGGTTCAATACAGGTGCCATGTTTTTTTCTTTCCTTCCTTCCTTTCTTCCTTCCTTCCTTCTTTCCTTCCTTCCTTCCTTTCTTCTTTCCCTTTCCTTCCTTCTTTCCCTTTCCTTTCCCCCTCCCCCCTCATTTGTGTGTGTGTGTGTGTGTGCATGTATGTGTGTGTGTGTGTTTACTGGGGATGGATGGCCCTCTCCAGCATTTGCTGTCTATCATTTTGTTAATCTTTGTCATTCTAATTGTGGTAAGATGCAATGTCAGAGTTGTTTTGATTTTCATTTCCCTAATTGCTAGGAACAATGAACATTTTCTTAGATATTTCTTAAAAAGTTAGATCTCATCTTCTGAAAACTTTCTGTTTAGATTCCAAGTCATTTTTTTGAATGGGTCATTTTTTTATTCTTTGTTTTTTGAGTTCTTTATATATTGTAGATATTAATCTTCTGTCAGACATGTATCTGGAAAAGATTATCGTCTATTTTAGAGAAGCTTCCATGTGTTGCTAAGTAGAATGTATATTTTTTGGTGTTTGGATAGAATTTTCTGGAGACAATTCTCAGGGGTCTTTTCTGATCTCCTCCAGTGCAAAATGCTGTTTGTCTAACCCTCTAGTTTCTCCTCTAAGGTTGAAGCCTCTCCTGCCCTTAGATCAGGGTATTCTCCTTGGAACCAGACTGAACAGGGCATTTTCAACCTGAAGGGGAGGGCCATTTTGACAGTTGGGTCTTCTAAAATAGTGCAGAATGCCAGGGACTCCTGGGTGCTCTATCTCTGCCCTCCCTTCACTCCTAAGCTCATATCTGGTAATCAAATACACATGGTGACTACTTCTGGAGCTGAAACTGAGCCTGGTGTGCCCTGGTATGCCTTGGTGAGCCCTGGTGTGCCCTGGTGGCCACTGCTTAGACTACAGCTTGTTTGCTGGTTGGTCTAGCAGTGCTGAATCTTCCCAGCCCTTGCTCAGAGCTTCCTATCACTAGTTCTGTGGCTGAGAAACTTGTGATGGAACCTTCAGTAATTCCCAGAGGTAAGGAAATTCTGGCCAATCAGATATTCAGCCTTAGAATCCATTGCATCCACTTTCCAATAAGAATTTCATTATCAAAAAATCAGAAGAGCAAAGAGAAGAATAACAACCTATCATCATGTCATTTAAAGCAGTGGTTCTCAGCTTCCTAATGCTGGAGCCCTTTGAGTTCCTCATGGTATGATGACCCCCCCAGCCATAAAATTATTTCATTTGCTACTTCATAACTATAATTTTGCTACTGTTATGAATCATAATGTAAATATCTGAAAGGGTAATGACCTGGTGTAGGAGGTCCTTCTGTCTATGTGTTGCTTTCATTGGTTGAATAAAGAAACTGCCTTGGCCTTTTGATAAGGCAGAATTTAGGTAGGTGGAGAAGACGGGATTGAATTCTGGGAGAAAGAAAGCAGAGTGAGAGAACCGCCATGGAGCTGCCAGGTCAGACATGCTGAATCTTCCCTGGTAAGCCACGACATTGTGGTGATATATACAGATTAATAGAAATGGGTTAAATCAAGATGTGAGAGTTAGCCAATAAGAGGCTAGAGATAATGGGCCAGGCAGTGTTTAAATGAATACAGTTTCTGTGTGAGTATTTTGGGGGTCAAGATAGCCGGGCAGCCAGGACGAAAAGCTGGCCCTCCCTCCATCAACAGTGACCCACAGGTTGAGAACCACAGACTTAGCATCTTATGTTGTAAGTATTTTGATTTATGTTTTTTTTCATATTTCACCTTTTCTGCTTCCTTACTTTATCAAAGTATATTAGTCACTTCTCTGTCACTGTGATAACACACCAAGGCCAAGGGAATTTATAAAAGGGTTTATTTCGGCTTACAGTTCCAGAGGCTTAGCATCCATGATGGCAGGGACAGCATGGCAATGGGCCACAGGCATGACAGCAGAGTTCAGACACCAAACTGGAAGCATACAGCAGAGAGAGAACACTAAAGAGAGCACACTGAAGTCTTTAAATTCTCAGAGCTGGCCTATGGTGACATATTTCCTTCAAAAAGGCCACCTGTCCTATACTTCACCAAACAGTGGTACCAGTTGGGGACCAAATGTTCAAAAACCTGGAAGTATGGGGGTCATTTTTCATTCAAACCACCAACAAAGTAATATGGGCATACATGTTAAAAAATTTGAACTGGGTGTGGTGGTGCACACCTTTAATCTAGCACTTGGGAGACAGAGGCAGGAGTACCTCTGTGAGTTTGAGGGCCGTCTTGTCTAGAGCAACAGCCAGGGCTGTTACACAGAGAAACCCTGTCTCGAAAAAAAAAAAATGAAATGGTTCTAAAGGACTTAGGTAAAATCTAACAGCGTGGACCCTTCGCCACTGTCCAGGCGTTCACGCTATGGACAAGCACTTCTGATTCTGTCTCTGAGTGGAATCATTTCCAAACTGTAGACATTCTCTATCTGCTTCATCTCGTGCTAAATAAATAAACATTTGGGTTCCTCGCATTGTCTCTACCTCTGAATCCCTTCCCTTATCCTCTAAGTACACTGTATTTGGTGGAGAAGATATTCACAACATCATATACCGATACAGCTAACCTTCACGGCAGAAGGCAGCAATTATCACTTCCTCCTTCTGGGTATCTCCCTGAGAACAACATTGGCGCAGCCTTTACTTACTTGTCTGTTTCTTGCTGACTCCTTGCACACATCTCATAGCCACTCAGTGCAGTTTTTGTCCATGAGACCCAGGCAGAGTGATTCGTCAGTGTCACACTTCCCATATGCAACCCCTGCTTGTCCCCCGGGAGTAGCCAGTGCTGCTGTAATCCTGAACTTTTCTTCGCTGGGGTTCTCAGAATTCCCTCCTGTGTTCCTTGCTTTCTGGCTCTCAGACCTTTCTTTCTTGCTGGCTGTACAAATGATGCTGTGGTGGCCATTAACGTTCATGCCATTTGCTGTATGGCTGAGCACATTTCTCTTGGGTGGCTGTGGAGGAAAGAAACGTTGGCACATTAAGAGGTAAGTTTTCCCTCTAGCTGGTGGGTGAGACATGAGATCTTACTGTTTTCTAATTCCCCTGGGTTTTATTAATATTGACTTTGGATACTGATTTTCTTTCTTGGACAATCCTATTTGTATCCTTTGTTCAGTTATCTACTAGCTCCCTGCATTTTCACCCGTTGAAAGGGCGCCTTTGTGGATTCCAGATACTACCTTTTGCTCTATTTCCTGGCTCCGAGCTTCATTAAACCTGTAAGCTGGTTTTACAGGATATGTACCAGTCCATTTTCACTTGTATTTTACTTTTTATAATGGTAGAAACAAAACATTAAATTTACCACCTCTAAATTCATTCATGATATTATGGTACATACATTTAGACTTTGTTTTCCAAATGTTTTAATTATCTGAGAAAGTCAATACCCATTTTCTTTTATAATCCATGGCTTCTATAGCTTTATAAATCCTGCTATGTAGTATATATCTGTCCATGCATTTTCTATGTTTTTCATCTTTTGTATATAAGTGTTTTATCCATCTGTTGGATAGGAAACTATTTCTATCATAGGGTCATCATTCATCCCAACATCGCTTATTAAACAGTCCATTTTCTCCTTGTTTGTAGAGTTACTGCTTTCACATAAGGAAGATAACATATATAACAATATAACTCCAGGGCTCCCCTGGCATTTCAGTTGCCACTCTTGTATCAGTGCTCTGAAGACTTTTTCTAGAGCCACAGAGGCTAAGCGATGGGTAATCAAAATCCTGTGAGAGCCGTTCACAGCCTAAGTCAAAGGAACTGGGCTCCAAATACCCCAAACCTCATCTCACGTAGCCTCCTGATACTGGTTCTGAAGGGATGGTTCTACAATACATCTTAACACCTCACAGGACTTGGTTTCACCATCCCCTGCTGGAATTGCTTAAGTGGTTTCACCCTTTGTAAGTGTCTCTTCTACTGGTTCACTCCCTAACACCTCCCTAAATAAGTTGTTTACACTCCAAGGGACTCGAGGGAGAATCAAATGTATGGCTCTTCAAGGCTTTCTGTTGATTCACTACCTAGCTTCCTGATGCGGCTGACTCAGCACACAGTTGCGGCTCTGTGGAACTTGGGACTGACTTCCCAAGCTTGAGTTTTCATTCACACTAAGATTTTTTTCTTATCACACACACACACACACACACACACACACACACACACACACACACACAGAGAGAGAGAGAGAGAGAGAGAGAGGAAAGAGAACAGACAATTGGAAAAGGATGAACACAATTAGTAATTTATCCACACAGTGTGCCTATTATTGTCTCTTGGATTCTTTTACTGTATCTTGAATAAGTTGCAATCATGGTGTAGAAAAAAAAGTAGAATCATGCATTGATTTTACAAGTTATTTTGTTAATTGTATACTTTCCTGTCAGTTTTTTTAAAAAATATTTATTTTCATTATTTTTAAATTACATGTTGTACTGGCTGGTTTTGTGTGCAAAGCTGACACAAGCTAGAATTGTCATTGAGGACAGAGCCTCAGCTGAGGAAATGCCTCTATGAGATCCAATTTCTCACTCTCTCTCTCTCTCTCTCTCTCTCTCTCTCTCTCTCTCTGCTCTTCTCTCCTTCTCCCCTTTGCTCCCATAAACCACTCATGGCGTGCCTATCCATGTCTCTGTCTCTCGCTTGCCTGTATAGTTTCCTGCCCGGGACCAGCCGCCTTCGGAGACCTGCATTGTGTTCTTGTGGTGTGCCCATCTGTCTGTCTCTTCTCATGGGACTGGCTGTCCCATCATGGTCTCTCACCCACCACGTGGCTCCCTGCCTGGGACTCGTGGCCTGCTGCAGCCACTTGGGGACCTGTGGCATGGTCTCGGAACCTGCTCCCCACTGCAGCCACTTGGGGACCTGCAGCATTTTACTTAAACCATTACAGGCAGGAGGTCCTGGGTTCTATAAGAAAGCAAACTGAGCAAGCCATGTGAAGCAAGCCAGTAAGCAGCTGCTCTCCATGGCCTTTGCATCAGCTCTTGCTTCCAGATCCTGCCCTGTTTGAGTTCCTGTCTTGACTTCCTTCAGTGATGAACAGTGCTGTGGAAGTGTAAGCTGAGTAAACCCTTTCCCCTCAATTTGCTTTTTGGTCATTGTGTTTTGTCACAGCAGTAGGCAACAGAAACCTGTGGGGGCTCAGAAATGTGAGCCAGTTCCACCTTGACTGGAGGTCAGAGAGGACTGTGGAAGGACTTTGGAGCTTTGGACTAAAAGAGCCATTGGATGTTGAAGAGCTCTGTGGGGTGTTCTGTGGGGGCTTGGAAGAATGGTGAGATCAGCGCAGAGGATGGAGGCCTGGCTTGTGAAGTTTCAGAGATAAGCTGAAAGACTCTATTAGAGCCATTTGTTATTGTAAATTAGGATTTGGTGGTTCTGGCTAGAAGAATCAGCTGTGATTAACAAGGTACTGGAACTGCTGAAGTGAAACTTTGCTGGGGTACTTGATGCTGGTCAGTGGAGCTAAAATTTAGCAGGGATTTAGGAGAATGACCAGCACCACTGAGGTCAAATCTTCTGGGAAGTGTTTTCTGAGAGCACAGAGAAGCTGTGGTCCAGGGAAGGCCAAGGCTGTAACTTGCTGGTAGCTGAATTCGGAGATATTAAGAGTCACCCAGGTTGCACTGGTTTTGAAAGTGTGAAGGGGTCGTGGAGAACAGCTGAGGCTGGGCACTGTGAGAGTCCAGGAGAGGCCATTGGTGAAGGTGCAGCCCCAGTGGCAGTTGAAGGCCCAGGATTGGAGGGGTCATACTGAAAGACCTCCGGATAATCACAAGGATGTGACTCCCTGTTTCTCAAGATTATTATCAAGATTATAATTTAACTTTATCTTCAGTTAGTTCCTGAAACAGAGTCACTGACCTGGCTAACCTAGATTTTTTGGCTCTTCTCTTCCTGCTAGAGAGGTCTGGATTTATCCAGGTCTTTCATCTCCCCACTTCTTCTAGTACCTAGTTCTAATCATAGAACTAGATTTCAGTATCTTTTTGACCTTGTAAACCCGAAAGTACAGAAGCTGAACCTGAATTCAGTCGGCACGGAAACACAAAGACACAGACAATGTCTCACCTCCAAGTGGGTCTTCAGAGACGAGGGTGGTCGCCAATCCCGGACGAGCCTCCAAATGAAAGGCCTCCGGACTGGGGAGACTCTCACTCAAGTCTTGGGATAACATGACCCCCCAGGAACTCATGAGAAACCGTCCTTGCTGCAATCACATGAAGTTTATTGACAAGTGCCAGAGCTCTGGGGCTGAGACTCATATCCCACGCAGAGGAGGAGTTCGACCCCGAGTAGCTGGGAGAAGGACTTTTTAAGGGAAGAAACCACAACCCAGTAATCCAAAGGGGGTGGGGAGGGCGTCATTGAAAATTCTGAAAATACCAGTGATCATCACAAGGGGTAACTCCCTGTTTATTCTCAAGATTATAATCTAACTTTATCTTCAGCTAGTTCCTAAATCAGGCTCACTGACCTGGCTAACTTAGATATTTTTGGATCTTCTTTTCCTGCTAGAGAGGTCTGGATTTATCCAGGTCTTTCAATACAAAGAAGTTGAGGCTTGGCACCATGAAGAGAACCTATGAGAGACTATTGGTGAGAGTGCACTCCAGTTGCAGTAGAAGACATTTTGGAGATGTCAGTACCATGGGACGACCACCAAGAACAGCAGCAGCAGCACTGGAATGGAGCCAACTGGAGCCTAGAAGACGAGCTATGAATACTACAGAGGGCACAGTTGGGAAAGTGACTGAAACCCTTTGGAGGTGTCAGTTTTACTGGCTGGTTTTGTGTGTCAACTTGACACAATCTAGTGCTGTGGGCAATGGTCTTGTACCTGTAAAGATTTGTTGCTTGTATTTAATAAAATGCTGATTGGCCAGCAGCCAGGCAGGAAGTATAGGTGGGGAAACCAGGCAGGGAGTATAAGCAAGGTGACCAAAACAGGAGAATTCTGGGAAGAGAAAAGGCTCAGTCTGCAGTCGTCACCCAGATGCAGAAGAAGCAGGATGAGAAGGCCACACTGATAAATGTACCAAGCCACGTGGCTAACACAGACAAGAATTATGGGTTAACGTAAGATGTAAGAGTTAGTTAATAAGAAAGCCTGAGCTAACAGGCCAACCAGTTTATAATTAGTGTAGGCCTCTGTGTGTTTCTTTGGGTCTGAATGGCTGTGGGACCCAGTGAAACAGAAATTTCTGACAACAGTTTAGAATTATCAGAGAGGAAGGAGCCTCAGTTGGAAAAAATGCCTCCATGAGTCCCAGTTGTAAGGCATTTTCTAAATTAGTGATTAATGGGGGAAGGCCCAGCCCATAGAGGGTGGTACCATCCTTGTACTGGTCGTCCTGGGATCTATAAGAAAGCAAGCTGAGCAAGCCATGGGAAGCAAGCCAGAAAGCAGCTGCTCTCCATGGCCTCTGCATCACCGCATATTTCCAGGTTCCTGCCCTGTTTGAGTCCCTGTCTTGATTTGTGGAAGTCTAAGCTTGAATGAACCTTTTTCTCCCCGGTTTGCTAACCCTAAGACGTGTGTATGTGTGTGTCTGTGTTGAGGCATGTTGATCCCCATGGAGTCCAGAAGAGGGCGCTGGATCCCTTGAACTGGAGTTACAGTCTGTTTTGAGCTGCCCATGTGGATCACAGCAACTGAAGCCGGGTCCTTGGCCAGAACAGTACTTGTTCTTAACTGCTGAGTCACCAGGTTTTGAAGGGCGTGTGGGTCTGTGCATCTTGCACACTCCTCCTGTATCTCACTGAAGCAAGTGGCACAGTCACCCAAGTCCTTCAGAACATTGTCTCTACTTTGAAGTCATAGGGACAGCAGCATGGAGTGTGCATCTGTTCTGAGCATATGCTGTGGTGTGAACCGAGGACTAATCACACAACCGAGATGCTGTGGTGTGAACCGAGGACTAATCACACAACCGAGATGCTGTGGTGTGAACCGAGGACTAATCACACAACCGAGATGCTGTGGTGTGAACCGAGGACTAATCACACAACCGAGATGCTGTGGTGTGAACCGAGGACTAATCACACAACCGAGATGCTGTGGTGTGAACTGAGGACTAATCACACAACCGAGAAAGCAGCCATTCTCAGCCAACATTTTCATTGTCCACTTGAAGTCTTTGGGGATTTATAAACACGGCTGTAACTATTATGACATGTTAACGTCTGGGCCCTGTGGTCCCTATTTCAACAGTGATAGCTAAAATTCTTAAAATTCTTATATCTTAAATTTCTAGAGTAAGAAAAATGAGAAAAAGAGCCCCTACATAGAATTCTTGTCATAACACCGTTTTAGTCTTGTCTCAGAGAACTGTACTTTACTATAGTAGAGATGGAAATCTAAAAACAAACACATAGAAAACAAAACCCAAAATACAGCCCCAGCTGACCATATCTTTACAATATGGTGGGGGTGGCAAGGTGAAGGACCAGTTAGCATGTGCTTTGGTCAAGATTTGAGGAGATTGGTAGGGGCATCTGAGTCCTCCTCTGCCCTGTTTCCATTTCTAGTTGTTCCATTCAGGACATGACTGTGTGATCCTTCTCAGCCCCATGGCTTGGTTAAGCTCTAGAGAACACCCAAAGTCATCTGTGCCCTCCAAACTGTGATGAATCTCAGAGAGTTGGTCTTCCCAAGGCAAAAGTACCTGCTGACAATGAAAACATGGCATATTCGTCAGCTGTTGGTCATTATGACAAACACTCCAGAAAATCAGCTTATGAAGAGAAAAGATTCGGGATCACAGTTTTCTGTGATGGCCTAGTCTATACTTGACCGGCCCCATTACTTTGGGATTGTGGTGAAGCCACAGGCAGGGGGTGATGCAGCAGAACTGCTCACCTCCTGGCTAGGAAGCAAATGAGAGTGAGGTGAGAGCTGAGGTTCTGCTGTCCCTTTCAAGGGTACACGCCCACCGACCTAAAGAGCTCCTTTGGATGCCATCTCTAGACATTTCCACCACTTTCCATATTGTCAAGCTGAGAACCGTGTCTTTAACACATGGGCCTTAGGGGCACAGTCTATACCCAAATTATAGCAGTACAGTGTGAGAGATTATTCAAGAACACGTGATAGGTGGAGTAACTTCAACAATGAGTCTCATTTCTGGGGAGGGACTGGAATTAAGTCTGCATATAGCCTGAGAAAGAGTAATAACAGCCAAGCAGCAGGGTAGTGTCTGTGGATAGAAACTTACTAACAGGTCACATGAAAGAAAAGGGGGGTTCCTGCTGAAGACAGCCCCAGGTGACCAGATGTCACTTGAGGGATCAGAGTCAGAGTCAGAGGAGGGGCAGGTGTCTGGTTGAACTGGCTTAGCAGGGTTCTTAAACTGGATTTTACAAGGAAATGCACACGTTGCTCATAGAAAGTTCAGAACCCTGATGAATGAAGGCTTGACTGAGCAAAGCATCTTTATCTATCTTAACCTTTTTGTTTATATATATGTATATATGTTTATATATTATATAAAAATATAAATTTGGTTTATATATTATAGATATAAATATATATTTGTAGTTGCTATATTGTTATCTACAATAAGCGTGGCTCTTAACACCGACAAGTAGGTTTTACTTTTTGTTTCTGGTTTTGCAAATTTGACCGAAACCATGAGTTCATTTAGTTTGTTTGCTTGCAGTCCTTATCAGATCTTAAAATGATTTTCCTTTGTCCTTTCTGCTTTGAGACTCTGTACTACAGTTTTATAGGTGCTTTTGAATTCCAGTAGCAAAATGATCAGTAGTGACAGCTCGGGCAGATTTGCCCCCCGTGTTTTCTCTGTGGATTTTCAGTTTCTGAGCAGAACTGGATCTCTGCTGGTGGGCACAGCACTCAGGTCAAAAAGCACACACACAGCCTCAAGGACTGTCCACACAGTCCCTGCTGTAAACCTAGCTCTTTTTCCTGCTCCAGTTGCTTAATTACACCTTTGTCCCCAAAAAGGATCTTTGTCCAAACAGTGTGAAGTCATTCCTCAGGAAAAGTGCTTTCTTTGCATTTGAAGACAGGCCCCATTTCTCATTAGGACAATGAAGAATAAATAGCCTTGCCTTGAATCACTGTGACCCCTTGTGGTGTGCCTGGGAAGTGCATCTCAGCCCTCCTGCCAGTCTGGGGAATTAATACACACCTTCATTTAATGTTGACACCCTTCCTCACCTTAACCCTGGAAGTGGGCCCAGAGCAGGGACATGGCAAATTCATGTGTG
The DNA here is from genome assembly GCA_004026605.1 of Ondatra zibethicus. Lineage (NCBI taxonomy): Eukaryota > Metazoa > Chordata > Mammalia > Rodentia > Cricetidae > Ondatra > Ondatra zibethicus. The sequence continues at coordinate 69,050 of PVIU01005366.1, read as the reverse complement.
CTTCACTCACTGTGACCAGGTGATTCTGAAAGTTTATTTCTGTCTGGAGTTGGGGAACAACAATGACTACAGTGAACAGTGCAAAGCATTGCTGCCTGTAGATGCAGAACTGGACTGGAGACACACTCACTTCCCGCTGGACTTGGTGTGAGTCTCCCTTACTCTCTTTCTAGCCTCTTTGGCAGCTTTTTCACACCAGGAGGTAAATGGGGACATTATGATACTCTTTTCCCAGCAGGTACCCACTGGAGACAGGTTTCCATGGAGACCAAACCCAGAGGGACCATTCTGAAGAGGCAGTTTGTCAAGCAAGGTGTACAAATACTGAAAGAGGGAGGTGAGAAGGAGTTCCTTATGGTTTGTGTGATGAAAGGCGAAAACACATGCACAGAGGAAATGTGCAGGGAAGCACATTTAGTTCAAACAAAAACAAACAGCAAAACACTAGAATGTTGCTACTTGGCACAGGCAAAAAGCTCTAGAAACCATAGGTCCACAGAGTACCCCGTGAGCATGGAGTGAGGGAAGCATTCAGATGGCAGATTGTGACCTTGTCTGGGAGGTGCATCCCCTTGGGAATGGAGTATTCAGACAGTAACACAAGGTGTAGGATGAAGGAAGCTATACACCCCAACAGAAGGCAGGCCAAAAGGGGCCAATCTGTTTTTAACTTGACTGCTTTATTGTTCTAAAATAAACAGCAAGGAGAACATGCTCTTTTTATGGATGACGGATGGAACTTGGTCAATAGTTCTGGTTCTCAACCTTGGTCAAAGGAGAAGTTTAAAATATGGGAGTCAGAAAAGCATATTGCAGCAGTGATGGGCTAAGAGAAAGGACTGGGGGAAGAAGACAGTGTTTTACAGCCTGGGATAAACCAGCGCAGTCCCAGGTGAGTTTTGATCTCTGCTCCATTCTAAGGGACTGATAAACTTGAAATGGGTCCAGACAGCCCAGCCCTGGGATGTTAAATTGTACCTCTGTTGATTCCATTGAGCTACCAAGATTTAGAGCCACTAAAGGACAGCCCCCATCAAATCTTCCTCCTCTAGCTAGTGCGAACACATACACACAGACACACAGGTATACAGACACGTAGACACACACAGAGAGACATAGACATTTGCTGCTGAGGATTTCAGCTTTGCAGCAGAATGGATTTCATGTATATGCATAGGAGAGAGGTTTCAGGATGCTCGATTCAGCAGGAGACCGAGTATTTGTTTAATATGCTAATGAAGGGATGCTGTGGGCTGTAGGCCACAGTGGATTTGGGGAGAGATTTGGATTCAGTAGTTGTATGCCCCTGAACCTTGACACAATCCACTCAGCAAGTGTAGCTCTGACTCAGAGCCAGTTTTCTGGAGCCATGTCTGTGCCAAAGGTCATGAAAATAGAACTTGGGTTTCAATGTCTACTCTGACATATCACATGCCTTCTCCCCAGTCCCAGTGTCCCTGAGGTGGAGGTTGTCTCCACCGAGTGCTCTCCTTTTGCTTATGATTTTCTTTCAGACCCTATGTTCAAAGTCAAGCACACGAGAGCAGGGAAAGACCTTGTTCCATTTTCCGGCAGCAGTGACCTTGTGCCCACAGGGGAGTAAGATGTATACTCTGTACAACATGTGGGTCAAGTAAATATTACTATGATATATAGCACTCCACTGGTTTTTCTGGGGACGAATGGCAGTTTGCTACAAGTCAAGGAATTGCTTACAGGCTGTGACTTTAGGAGAACTAAGCTTCCTAAGCTTGGATGAAACCTCCAGCTTCACGGGCTTCTCATTCCTTGCTTCTATGACTTATTTTAGAAGTTGCTTCCATGACTTTCTTAGAAATTTTAGACTCCACCTAGCTCAGCTGTGGGGAAGATGTCTGATGCAAAGCCACTGCAGTATTGATCATTGAAATTTTTCTCCCAGGAACTTTCAGGTAGCCTAGTCCAACATAACCCAATTGAAGTCACTAAATTCTTTAGTTGGGTCAGAACAAGTATCTGATGGGTGACATTTTGATGTCAGAGGGTTAAAAACTTCACATGTGAATTGTTCCAATGCTGCCATTTTCTGAACATGGAAAGGCGAGCCTATGAAGAAGCATGATTGGAGTATGCGTGAGCACAACTTGGCTTACTCCATCCTGCATTGTGGAATTCTGTCTTCCAGGCATGGCCACTGGCTTGAAGTCAGAACGTCTGTGATTTACCTGCACAAAGCCCACGTAAGATCAGGCCTGTCAGCAGTCTCTGTACAGAAGGACAGAAAGACCGTTGGACCCTCACTTGAGGTCCCAGTCCCTCCTGCCTCTAGTCACATGTAATCCTGCCCTTTTTGTGTATGGTCTTGAGAGGGTGGGACTTTTCAGTCATGTGGCTATTTGAGTCTCCTGCTCTCCTAAGAGTTATCTCCCACCCATGTGTGTCTAACTATACCTAAGAGACTCGCTGGTTCCCAGACTTGAATGGAACTGTCTTGGGTCTCGGATCTCTCTCCTGAGGAAATGAGTTTACATCAAAGGGGGACCAGGGGTCAAACATCTTGCTCCTCATATGCTTCTCTGCTCCCTGCATGGGACTCAAAGGGCCTGGCTACACTTGTTCTGTGAAACCACCCTCATCCTCAGAAGAGTAGAGAGACTCCATTTCTGTCACATGGGTTCTTCAGAGACCCCACCATGCTGTCTGTCTCTGGTGATGGGGTCCCTGTACTCTCCTGAGAGTACCTGCCATGTTGTTGTCTGTCCGTCATGTTATTTACTTTTCTTTTTTGTTTTTCTTTTTTATATAAGCCTGTTTGGAGACACTTTTCTAATAAATTCTTTACTCTGTCTGTCTCAGTGTCCCTCTTGAATTCCCCCAACTTACATCTACTTTATTTACATTTCGTTTTCTCCTTCCAAGTATTTTAAAAATGTTTTTATTTAATTTTATACACTATATTTTTTAAAAAAGAAAACAAACTATATTTTTCATTATACATACCAATTCAAGTTCCCACTCCCTCCTCTCCTCCCATTCCCTCCACATACCCTCCCACCCCACTGCCATCTCATCCTCAGAGAGGGTAAGGCACATTGCTTTAGGGAAGGTGCAAGGACCTCCCTACTATATATAGGCTGAGCAAGGTATCATCTAAAGAGAATAGGTTCCCAAAAAGCCAGTACATGCAGTAGGGATAAATCCTGGTGCCACTGCCAGTGGCCCCTCAGTCTGCCCCAGCCATGCAACTGTCAACCACATTCAGAGGGATTAGTTTGGTACTATGCTTGTTCCTTCTTAGTCTGGCTGGAGTTGGTGAGCTCCCATTAGCTCAGTTAGACTGTTTCACTGGGTGTACCCATTATGGTCTTGACCTCTTTGCTCATATTCTCATTTCTCCCACTCTTTAACTGGACATTGGGAGCTCAGTCTAGTGCTCCGATCTGGGTTTCTGCCTCTGTTTCCATCAGTTGCTGGATGAAGGTTCTATGGTGATATTTAAGATATTCATCAGTCTGACTACAGGGCAAGTCAAGATAGGGCCCCTTCTCCTCTATTGCTTAGCTGGGATCATCCTTGTAGATCCCTGGGAATTTCTCTAGAGCCAGGATTCTTGCAAACCCTATAATGGTTCCCTCAATCAAGATATCTCTTTCCTTGCTCTCATCTCTGTCTTTCCTCCATCTTGACTATCCCATACCTGCAAGTTCTCCTCACCTCTCCCTTTTCCCCCTCCTTTTCCCTTTCCCCCCTCCCTTCTCCCTCAACCCCCATGCTCCCAATTTTGTCAGGCAATCTTGTCTGTTTCCACTTTCCAGGTGGATCTATGTATGTTTTTCTTAGGGTTCACCGTGTTACTTAGCTTCTCTAGGATCATGAACTATAGGCTCAATATCCTTTGTTTATAGCTAGTATCCACTTATGAGTGAATACATACCATATTCATCTTTTTGCATCTGGGTTACCTCACTCAGGGTAGTGTTTTCTAATTCCATCTATTTGCATGCAAAATTCAAGATGTCTTTTTTTTTTTTAACTGCTGAGTAGTAGTCTAATGTGTAAATGTGCTACATTTTCTTTATCCATTCTTCCATTGAGGGGCATCTAGATTGTTTTCAGGTTCTGGCTATTACAAATAATGCTGCTATGAACATAGTTGAACAAATGTCTTTGTAGTATGATTGAGCATTTTTGGGTATATGACCAAGAGCGGTATTGCTGGATCTTGAGGTAAGTTGATTCCCAATTTTCTGAGAAACCACCATACTGATTTCCAAAGTGGTTGTACAAGTTTGTATTCCCACTAGCAATGGATGAGTGTTCCATTTACTCTACATCCTCTCCAACATAAGCTATCATTGGTGTTTTTCATCTTAGCCATTCTGACAGGTATAAGATGGCATCTCAGAGTTGTTTTGATTTGCATTTCCCTGATGGCTAAGGATGTTGAACATTTCCTTAAGTATCTTTTGGCCATTTGAGATTCATTGAGAATTCTATATTTAGTTCTGTACCCCATTTTTCAGTTGGGTTATTTAGAATTTTGGTATCTAATTTCTTGAGTTCTTTATATATTTTGGAGATCAGTCCTTTGTCTGATGTGGGGTTGGTGAAAATCTTTTCCCATTCAGTAGGCTGCCGTTTTGTCTTATTGACTGTATCCTTTGCTTTCCAGAAGCTTCTCAGTTTCAGGAGGTCCCATTTATTTATTGATGCTCTCAGTGTCTGTGATACTGGGGTTATATTTAGGAAGTGGTCTCTTGTGCCTATGGATTGAAGACTAATTCCCACTTTCTCTTCTATCAGGTTCAGTGTGGTCAGATTTATATTGAAGTCTTTAATCCATTTGGACTTGAGTTTTGTGCATGGGGATAGATATGGATCTATTTTCATTCTTCTATGTGTTGATATCCAGTTATGCCAATACCATTTGTTGAAGATACTTTTTCCATTGATTAAGTTTAGCTCTTTGTCAAAAGTCAGGTGTTCATAGGTGTGTGGATTAACATCCGGGTCTTTGATTCAATTCCATTGGTCAACCTCTCTGTTTTTATGCCAGTTTTCATTACTGTAACTCTGTAATAGAGCTTGATGTCAGGGATGGTGATTCCTCTGGAAGTTCCTTTATTGTACAGAATTGTTTTAGCTATCCGAGGTTTTTGGTTTTTCCATATAAAGTTGATTATTGTTCTTTCAAGGTCTGTGAATAATTGTGTTGGGATTTTGATGGGGATTGCATTGAATCTATAAATTGCTTTTGGTAGGATTGCCTTTTTTTTTTCCGATACAGGGTTTTACTGTAGTTTTAGAGCCTGTCCTGGAACTAGCTCTTATAGACCAGGCTGGCCTCGAAATCACAGAGATCCACCTGCCTCTGCCTCCTGAGTACTGGGATTAAAGGCGTGCACCACCACTGACTGGCTAGGATTGCCGTTTTTACTATGTTGATTTTACCTATCCAAGAACATGGGAGATCTTTCCATTTTCTGGTATCTTCTTCAATTTATTTCTTCAAAGACTTAAAGTTTTTGTCAAATAGGTCTTTCACTTCTTTGGTTAGTGCTACCCCAAGATATTTTACGTTATTTGTGGCTATTGTGAAAGGTGATGTTTCTCTGATTTTCCTCTCAGCTTCTTTATCATTTGTACATAGACGGGCTACTGATTTTTTTTGAGTTGATCTTGTATCCTGCCACATCACTGAAGGTATTTATCAACTGTAGGAGTTCTCTGGTAGAGTTTTTGGGGTCACTTATATATACTATTGTATCATCTGCAAATAACGAAAGTTTGACTTCTTCCTTTCCAATTTGAATACCATTGATCTCCTTTTGCTGTCTTATTGCTGTAGCCAAAACTTGAAGGACTATGTTGAAGAGATATAGAGAGAGTAGACAGTCTTGTCTTGTTCCTGGTTTTAGTGGAATCTCTTTGAATTTCTCTCCATTTAATTTGATGTTGGCTGTCTACTTGCTGTATATTGCTTTTAATTTATTTAGGTATGTTCCTTGTATCCCTGATCTCTCCAAGACCTTTATCATGAAGGGGTGTTGGACTTTGTCAAATGCTTTTTCAGTGTCTAATGAAATGATCATATTTTTTTCTTTCAGTTTATTTATATGATGGATTACATTGATAGATTTTTGTATGTTGAACCAGCCCTGCATCTCTGGGATGAATCTGACTTGATCATGGTGGATGAATTTTTTGACGTGTTCTTGGATTTGATTTGCCAGTATTATATTGAGTATTTTTGCATCCATGTTCATGAGTGAGATTGGTCTGTAAGTCTCTTTCTTGGTTGGGTCTTTGTGTGGTTTTGGTATCAGGGTAACTGTAGCCTCATAAAAAGAGTTTGGCAATGTTCCTTCTGTTTTTATTATGTGGAACACTTTGAAGAGTATAGGTATTATCTCTTCTCAGAAGTTCTGGTAAAATTCTGCACTAAAATCATCTGTCCCTGGGCATTTTTTGTTTGGGATGTTTTTGATGAAAACTTTTATTTCCTTGAAGTTTATAGGTTTATTTAAATTGCTCACCTGGCCTTGATTTAATTTTGGTATATAGTATCTATCTAGAAAATTGTTCATTTCTTTTATGTTTTCTAATTTTGTAGAGTACAGGTTTTGTAGTATGATCTAATGATTCTCTGATTTCCTCAGTGTCTGTTGTTATGTCCCCCTTTTCATTTCTGATTTTGTTAATTTGAATGTTCTCTCTCTGCCTTTTGATTAGTTTGGATAAGGGTTTGTCTATCTTGTTGATTTTCTCAAAGAACCAGCTCTTTGTTCCATTGATTCTTTGTATTGTTTTCTTTGTTACTATTTTGTTGATTTCAGCCCTAAATTTGATTATTTCCTGTCTTCTACTCCTCCTGGGTGAGTCTGCTGCTTCTTTTTGTTCTAGAGCTTTCAAGAGTGCTGTTAAGTCACTAATGTGAGCTTTCTCCATTTTCTTTATGTGGGCACTTAGTGCTATGAACTTTCCTCTTAGCACTGCTTTCATAGTGTTCCAGAGGTTTGGATATGTTGTGTCTTCATTTTCACTGAATTTTAGGAAGTTTTTAGTTTCTTTATTTCTTCCTTGACCCAGGGGTGGTTCAGTAGTTCACTGTTCAATTTCCATGAATTTGTAGGCTTTCTGAGAATAGCATTGTTGTTAAATTCTAACTTTAATCCATAGTGATCTGATAAGACACAGGAAGTTACTCCAATTTTTTTTTTTTATCTGTTGAGGTTTGCTTTGTTATCGAGTATGTGATCAGTTTTAGAGAAGGTTCCATGGGGTGCTGAGAAGAAGATATAATCTTTTGTGTTTGGGTGGAATGTTCTATGGATGTCTGTTAAGTCCATTTGATTCCTGACATCTGTTAGTTCTCTTATTTCTCTGTTAAGTTTCTGTCTGGTTGACCTGTTCATTGGTGAGAGTGGAGTGTTGAAGTCTCCTGCTGGCTGGCTAGAAAAGCCAAGGGAGTTGGGGGAGGGGGCCGGGGTTTTGTCCCACTGTGGAGGTCCTAGAGAGTGGGGTATTCTGCCATGTGGCTGTTCACTCACCTCTTAAGTCCTCTCAGTATTGGAGCAAGCTTTGTTTCAGAGTTCTACTGAGGTTGCAGGAGGATAGATGAGTTTGGACTAGTAGCTTGGAGGTCAGGTGAATGGGGTTGGGTTTGAGGGAGCCTACCTGAAAGAAGGTCTCCTGCTGGCTAGCTAGAAAAGCTGAGGGAGTTGGGGAGGAGCCCAGGGTTTTGTTCCACTGTGGAGGTCCTAGAGAGTGCGGTGTCCCACCTCTTAAGTCCCCTCAGTATTGGAGCAAGCTGTTTCCACATTATATTTTTATTATATTTCCCCTCCTTTTAGTGTTCCCATATCTTCTTCCACATCCTTATCTACCCAACTTCATGTTCTTTCTCTCTTCAAGAAAAATCCAAACCCAAAACAACACAAAAAACACACAAGATGGAGTCTGTTTTATGTTGGCTAACTACTCTAGAGAATGGGGCCTGCTCTGGAGTGTGTTCTATTAACATCAGTGTTATTCCGTTGAAGAAAATTAATTTTCTCTCTTGAATAAACTATTGTTTGTGAATAGCTTCTTGGTTGTGGTTGGGATTTTGTGCCCACTTTCCTACCTTCATGCTTGGATTTTTTTCTGGCTTGAGTCTGTGCAGGTCTTACATATGCTAACACAGTCTGTGGGTTCATATAGGTATCAACCATGCTGTGTCTGGAAGAAGCTGTTTGGTTTGACGTCATCCACCACCTCTGGCTCTTATGACATTTCTACCTCCTCTTCCACATATATCCCTGACCTTGAGGGGAAGGGTTTGATAATGACATCCTATTTAGGACTGAGTGCTCCAAAGTCAAACTCTGCACATTGTCCAGTTGTTGGTCTCTGTCAATTACCATCTACTGTATGAAGAAGTTCCTTTGAGGCCCGAGGGATACACTGATCTACATGTATCATTTCAAATATTTCACACTTTCTCTCTTGTTTCTCTTTGTCTTTATTGTACATTTAAGTAAATATTTTTCTGAACTTTTCAGATGATCTGGTATGGTGGTTTGAATGAGAATGTCCCCCATAGGCTCTGGTGTTTGAACACTTGGTTCCCAGTTGGTGATGCTCTTTCAGAAGGTCTATGATATACTGCTTTGTTGTAGGAAGTATGTCACCAGAGCCAGGCTTTTGAGGTTTCCATTCTCAAGTCACATTCTCTGTTTTATGCTTGAAGTTCAAGATGTGAGTCTCAGCTTGCTTATTAATCCTCTGGAACCATTAGCTAAATGAATTCCTAAGAGTCGCCTTGGTCATGGTGTTTTATCATAGGACCCTGTCCTCTGGTGTCCATCTCTTACTCAGTAGAAATCTTGTCCTCTGTTGCCCACCCCTTACTCAGTGGAGACCTTGTGGATAACCTCAGGGAACCATCCTGACTCAGTGGAGACCCATCCTCTTGCATCCTTTCCTGACTTAGTGGAGACCCTGTCCTTTAGTGTCCATCCCTGACTCAGTGGAGACCGTGTCCTCTGGTGTCCACCCCTTATTCAGTGGAGAATGTGTCCTCTGGTATCCATCCCTAACTGAGTGGAAACCTTGTTCTCTGGTGTTCATCCCTTACTCAGTGATTCGTGGTCCCATTGCACTTTAGATCAATGGAAAACATTCCAAAGTTCTGATCCCAAATTGCACAATCCAGATAAATTGCTTTGAATCTCTGGGGTGGTACCTAAACAATCGTTGTTATAAAGGCTTCCTAAAGAATTGTTCTGTGTTGCTGAGGTTGAGAACCAGTGCTAGCAATTATGAAGCAATATGACTAAGAGAACAGCCTTGATTTAGTAAATACTCTGTGTTCCGTGCTATTTATATCTTACCTTGTGTGTTGGGACAAATCCCCTTTTCTCAGTTCAATTCAGTATTCTTACTACTAACCGCACATGCACACACACACCTCCTCCCCCGCTTCTTTTCATGCAAGCTGTAGAAGGGATTCTAGGTCCAAACTAGAGTGTATTTTGTAGATGCCAAGGTCAAACACAGGTGGAGCATCACTCATGCAAAGCTGCAGTGAACCAAGCAAGATATGATTTGAAAGGCAAATCTTAGCAAGAGACAATTTGGGGGTATTGTCTGGGGATGGGGACCAGATGGTTAAGGAATTTTACAGTGCTTTGATGAGACTGGGCCCACAGGGAACCAGGCACACAGAGGTCATTAACCTCTGCAATTGTGAATAGATTTTTTTTTTCCTTTTTTGTACCAACCTTCTAAAACACTTCAATCAAATTTTGGAAAACACACAAAACTAAATGAGAACACACAGAAATCAAGATTTTTCTTTCAGTTTCAAAAACCAATCTGAAGATTTGACACAAGTCAATCCTTGTTTCCACAGGGCAACAAGCAGGTCTTGGATAAAGCCTGCCTACTTCCAATGGGACTGGGAGTCCTCAATTCTCTTTAGTCCCCACAGGGCTACATGCTCTTATTTAGTGGCTGCCAGTATCAATGTGTGCTGACATTTGTGGCTTAAGTTTTAAGATGGCAAGCCCACCTGGGCAGTAAGTTGTCACTGAATATAAAATTTTCATGAATCGATTTCTGCTTTTCTCCAAAATTTTCTTCAAAATGGTAGAGGCAGCCCTTTTGCTAGAGAATGGGATTAGCTACCCAATGCTAGAAGGTGTGTGCTCTCATCTCTCAGAGGCGCCATCTGCCCTGTCCACTCTTGCATGTGGTCTCTCTTTGCAGTCTGCATTTTGGTGTTCAGTCTGATCAGGGAATGCTCCATGGAATTTCCTATAGGGTGCCCAGTTTCCCCCAGCTCTGTAATATACACTCATGTTTATTTAATCACAGCATGCTCGACCCATGTGGGCTGCATTAATATCTGTTTTCGCTTTTTATTAACCACCTTTCAGAGTACATTCAGAGCATTTTCTTTTGTTGTTCTGAGTTGGCTTTCCCTGGAAATTTGTTCCTTAAGCTTTCTATGGTAGTATCATCCTGTAGGAACTTCTTCATCCAATAGCCTTTAAGATACTGGCCCACTTTGGTCATGGTCCCATGTACTATATATGCAGATGTAAGAGCATGTGTGACCCTTTTTTATTTTTATTTTTCGCTGCTGGATTTGATCCCAGTTCCCTGCCTGTGCAGAGGACTGCTGATCACATTGCCTTTTCTGTGGGCCTACCCCTGAATAACAAATAAACCTTTATTATATTCCATTCTGAGCCAATGTGGGACTATTTTATTATAGGCTGCAACAGCATCATAAGCATCTTCCGTACCTTTGACTGACAGCTCGTGGAATGGCTGGAATGTTCTGGGCCTTCCATCCTTTCTCATGAGCACTAACTTCTCTGAAGACAGCAGTAAAAGTGAAAGAAATGAGATTAGATAACTTCTGCACTTCTTCCTAGGTGGGCAAGACAGGACTAGAGTCTCTTGTTGTGAAAATAAACAAGCAAATATATCAATACATATATAGATCACAGAGAAAGTGATTGCCATTTATAGACTGAAAAGACTAAATCTTTAAATTAAGATGCTTAAAATATGTTTGATTTTTTTCTTTGTACATTCCTGATGTGAAGAAAATTGTCCAAACCTACTATGTTTAAGGAAGACCATGTCACATTTGAGCATTATCTAGAGTGACTGACTGCTTGATAGGGTGCAGATTCTTTGAAATGAGACACTAATTTATAGACTTATCAGTGAAAATGAATTTTAAAATTTAAGTTTTATAGTTGGAGACTGCCCATGTGTTTCCCAACTGCCCACACCCAAATCATCACACAGAAACTATATTAATTACAACACTGTTTGGCCAATGACTCAAGTATATTTCTAGCTAGCTCTTATACTTAAGTTAATCCAGAATTCTTATCTATGTTTAGCCATGTGACTTGGTACCTTACTCAGTGAGGCATTCTCATTTTGCTTCCTCTGCATCTGGCTGGTGACTGCAGACTGAGCCTTTCATTTTCCCAGAATTCTCCTAGTCTGGTTGCCCCACCTATACTTCCTGCCTGGCTACTGTCCAATCAGAGTTTTATTAAACCAATACAAGTGACAAATCTTTACATGGTGAACAGCATTATCCCACAACATTTCCTCTTTTCTTCTTTTCAAAACAAGAACTCTGAATCGAATCTCTTTTGTTTAACTTTCTTCCTGACCATTGTCCATAACAACTTGTAACCAACACTCCAAACAAAGACAAACATTCATAATCCATTTTGGGGGGAATGTGGGTATGGTATTCTAGGCTACTTCCTGCTGATTGGGGACACAGATAATCTTATGGGGACCCAAAGAAAGTTTAGGATTATGGTCAAGTCCTGGGTACAGTATTCTGTGAGCCTGGATCATCTCAGCCAGGAGTCTTGAAGCTGTTCTGGATGTAGAACTCAGAGGAAACTGCAACATAGGTCCTCTAAAACATTGGATCATCTGGGACATCTACTATCAGAGGTTTTCCACGGGGGTCTTCCTCGATCAAACCTTATTTTTCTTAACCAAGAATGAATCCACAGCCTCTCATTTTCTGTGGAAACAAAAGAAAAACCTTTTTTCCAAAGTAACATATCTTTTGACTTAAATTTTGAATTCAAGGCATTTTTGAAATATATATGTTGGATCAATCCAGTAGCATTTATAATCAAGTGTCTTTTAGAAGCTGTTGCTTCTTCCTTAGCAGTCAAACAATTCAGAGACAACACAATAACATACAGTGTCTAGGCTCTCTGTCTATTTTCCATCTTTATGTGGCTTTAAACTATTTCTTTTACTTTTATTTTTAATTTTTTTGAGAGAGGATTTTTCTCTTTTCCTTGGCTGTCCTACATCTTACTCTGTAGACAAGGCTGGCCTGAAACTCACAGAGATCCACCTGCCTCTGCCTTCCAAGAGCTGGAATTAAAGGCATACGCCACCACACCCGACTGTATTTCTCTTTATAAGTACTTTCTCTATCCTTTTTCCTTTCTTACCCAAGCCTATGTATATTTTTAAACATACCATAAAGCATTTATAAGGTGCTTTTTCTTCTGCCTGAATCTGTCTTCATTGTATATCTCTATTTTTTTTCTGAGTACATGAGTCTTTAGTCTGCTAAGTAATATGGTTAGGATTAAAGCTGCGGCTTTGGTGGCTGGATTTACCCTACTCCTTGGTTTCCTGAGAGTCTAGCTTCATGGTAGAAGCACTGGGAGGAGACACATTTTTTTGCCACAACTCTGGAATTTCTAGGTCCATGTCACCACTAAGAAGCATGCCACTGGCTGCTCATAAACACCATTTAAGTGTTTCGTTGCAGAGCCTCTCTTAAAGGAGCTATACCTCTACTTGCCTCTAGCAAACAAAGCCCACCCCAGACAATGTTGTTACCAAGAAGCTGTGCTTGACTCTGTTCTGTTGTCTGTCTAGATCATTTTTTAAAACCGTTTTCTCAGGTTTTATGTGGAAATTCTTGCCAAATGTTTGGGTGCCATTTTGTAGCTGGAAGTTTCTGCCCCATCTGGTCCTGCAGCTGTTCAGTCTCAATGAAACACACCGAGGCTTATATTAATTATAAATTCTTTGACCTATTAACTCAGTTTTATTTTCAACTAGTTCTCACAACTTAAATTAAGCCATACTTTTTATCTATGTTTAGACACGTGGCTTGGTACCTTACTCAGTGAGGCATTCTCATCTTGCTTCCTCTGTGTCTGGCTTGTAACTGCAGACTGAGCCTTTCCTCTTCCCAGAATTCTCCTAGTCTGGTTGTCCTGCCTATACTTCCTGCCTGACTACTGTGCAATCAGCATTTTATGAAACCAATACAAGTGACAAATCTTTACAGGGTCAAGAGTATTATCCCACAGCAAAGTTTATTGCTATAGCGGCACAATTACATAAACAGCATGCATGAGACTGACTACCATGTAACATTTTCAGGAGGATTGACTTCTGCCCAATAATGCTCCTATAATTTCTATTCATTCAAAAAGATAACCAGGCATAGCCAGATGGCTCATCCCTTTAAAGCTCTTGCTCTACAGTTTTGATAATCTGAGTTCAATCCCTAGAACTCATGTTGGAAGGAGAGAACTGGTTCCTGAAAGTTGTCCTCTGACCTTTACTTGTGCACACATGCAGGCCTGCATTCATACATGTAACACACATACACACACACATACATGCACACAAACACAGAGTTGCAATAAATAAAAATTTAAAAGCTAACAAAGGTTATAATTTTGTTGCCCTGCTGATCTGAAACCAATTTTCTACTTCAAGGATCTCTTTCCAGCACTCTTTCTTTTGAAGCCTAGACACGCTCAGTGCCTCCAATCTCTTTTGCATCAGCTTCACAATTCTGCTACTGTTCCATTAATGAATAAAATGAATCATTAAAAATGTATTCATTTTATATTTGTAAGCATTTGTCTCTTTTACTTCTCCAGCATTTTACCTGCTGTATCCTCCAAAGGAATTTCAGATGGCTTCCAGGCCCTGGTCACACTTAGAGCCTTTTGCCTTGGTTACTGTGGACTGCATGTGGCCAAACTTTGCCCGTTCTTTCTGTAGTGAAGAAGGAGGGCAATTGTTTGTTGAGAAACAGAGAACTGATCAAAGAGCTCCAGATTAGGAAAGGAAAGAACAGAGGAAATTATTCCTCAGTAAAACAAAAGCCATTGATGGAGATGTCCCTCTACACAACAGATGACCTCCATTCCTTCAGTGGAAGCTCCAGGTCCACATTTGCAGGGCGACAGATGGTTGCTGTGTTTTTATTTACTCCTCTGTGTGTTGTCCCTGCATCACAGCATCCAAGAGAATAGGCTTATAAGCCTCTCTGGGCTACACTACTGCAGGGTATGAACAAACTCCCCCAGTAAAGATGTCCTGAAAATTAGGCATAAGTTTTGAAATATAACATTTCAAACAAGTTAAATGCTTCCTTTATTATACAGAGAATGGCTTATTTAATACCTGTGGAAAAATGATTACATAGCTCTATTCTGAATGTGGGTTAGTTCTGTTTAGAAGCCTTCAAACATATCATTTAGGGAAAATATATTGCCTTTCTAAGGTGGATTCAAAGAGAAAAACAGTAACAAATTGTATTTGAAATGGTATAAAAAATGAAAATGCTTTGCAAGCTAGGTGGTGTTATAGCTTCTGAAAGATGTTATTTATTGATAGAGGAATTACAGCCTAGATATTCCCAAGTCTATCGACAATGGAGCTGACACCATTCCTCTATAATCAAGCAAAACAACCTGAGTCTTCATCCCTCATGTGACTTTGGGAAATACAGTTCCCTCTTTAGATTTCTGAGAAATTTCAGGAAACATTTGTCACCTGCAGGATCTCGCGGTTGAGTTATTCAAGGCCACTTCTGGCTGTTTGTTGGGTTGTCTCTTTGGTGTTTTGGCCACACAACTTCATTACTGTTTTTCTGTGATCCAGTTAACCCACCAATAAGATCATAGCCTTCTAACAAAATGCTAAATCAACTAGGCACCAATTTAGTAAATCAAAGTTTGCTAAAAAACCAATGAAGGACACTGGAAAGGACATAAGACATGGTATTGGTCGAATACTTGACAAGAGGCAATAGGCTTTCCCCACTAGGGTCTGTGATCTCCACAGTCACAGGCTTTTGGCCAGGTTTACAGTACTGAGTGTGACATCTGTCCTGTGGAACAGGCTCATTCCCAATCAGACAGTGTTTGGTTGCTCATAGGTTACATCTATGGACATTCCATGCAGAAACTGAGGCCAACAATTGATAAATGGGATCTCATGGAAATTTGGAAACTCTGTACCAGCAAAGGAAATGGTGAGTGAAGAGTCGGCACATGGAATAGGAGAAAATCTCGGCCAGCTACATACGGTGCAGGGGATTAGGTCTAGAATGTACGGTGAACTCAAACAATTAAGCTTCGAGGAAACAAACAACTCAGCTGAAAATGGACTATGGAACCGAACAGAAAGTTCTTGAAACAAGAACTATAAATGACTGTAATTACTCTTTAAAAATAAGCAGGTCAATATCCTTAGCTAGTAGGGAAGTGCAGACTAAAGCTACTTTCAGATTCCATCTTGCCTCAAGAATGGTCAAATTAGGAATCCAAATGACAACAAATTTGGGTGTGGATGTCAGGGAAGGGGAACTCTTATAGTTGGTAGGAGCATAGACTAATGCAGGAACTGTGGAAATCAGTCCAGAGATTTCTCAAAGAACTAGAACTAGAACTACCATACGACCCAGCTTGGAAATATAGCCAAAGGACTTTATGTCACCCTACAGAGATCTGTGTTCACTGCAGCTCAATTCACAATAGTTGGGAAATAGAATCCACTAGCACATCTATCAGCTGGTGAATGGATAATGAAAGCGTAGTGCAAACACACGATGGGATATTATTCAGCTGCAAAGAAAAATGAAATCGTGAAATTTGCAGGTAAGTGGATGGGAACTGGAAAAAAATTATATGAGTGGGGTCATGATAGATCCCAACTTTCAATCTCACACCTGATTTGTGTCATGCTGGGGATGGAACTCAGGCGAGCACTTGACCAATGATGCTATACCTCCTGCTCAAAAGCCAACTTCTACACGGTGTTGGACACCTCTTAACTGGATTCATATATTAACCATGTATCTAATCACCTTACTGAATTTAGTTGTTAAATTCAGTAGTTTGCAGGTTATTGGAATAATTTATGACATAACATGTTGTTCTCAAATGAAGGTTTGCATTTTTTTCTATACAAAGTCTATACCCTTTCTTTATTGTTATTACTTCGTCTCAGTGACTGAGACAACTCAGCTGCAAGAAGGGGCAATAAAAGGCATGCTTGGTCCTGAACCCCATGGAGAACGTGAGAGATTGAGTGTGAATACTTGACTAGCTCCAATTTTTTAAAAATCACACTGGGGAAGTTCATTTTTAGTTCTAGCTTGCTGAGGGTTTTCTGTTGGATGTGTGTGTGTGTGTGTGTGTGTGTGTGTGTGTGTGTGTGTGTGTAAATATGGGCGTATATGTTTGTGTGGGTATATTTGTGTGTGCAGAGACTAACGTGGGGGTCTTTTCTTAGGAGCTGTTTACCTTGTTTTTTTGAGGCTGCATTGCTCCCTGGGACCTGGGACTTGCCAATTAGTGTTGCTTTATTGGTCAGTGAAGGCCAAGGATCAGCCTTTCTCTACTCCCTCAGCACAAGGATTACAAGTGTGTGTCACTGTGTCCAGCTTTTTTCGTGGGTGCTGGGACTCACACTCATCCACAGGCTTGTGCAATAGGCGCTTCACCAGCTGAGCCATTTCCCCAGTTCCTGCAAAGGTTTCTTTCCTTTTTAAATTATTAGTGGGTATAGCATTATCACATGTCATTTAAAACCTAATAGTTCTTATTCATCCTTCATTCTTTTAATAGGGTGAGTTATGTCCACAGATTGATTTTTGAATGCTAAACAAATCTTGGATTCCTTTGAGAAGCCAGATGTATTAGTCACTTTTATGTTTTGACCAAACACCTGACAGAGACAGCCTAAGGAGGAAGGGCTTGTTTTGGGTCACTGCCAGGAGGTCTTCATTCATCATGGCACAGAAGGCGTGGCAGGAGCAGCTGGTGATGGGAGTGTGTGGTGGAGTATACTCCAATCAGAGCAGACCAAGAAGCAAAGACTTCAGCCTGGAATCAGGGGTGGGTACAACCTTCAAAGGCTGGCTCCTGGTGACATTTCTACTATCCAGGTCTCACCTGCTAAAGACTTCGCAGCCTTTAAAACATCACCACACACTGGGGGTCAAGTGCTCAAAACCCCAGCGTGTGGAGAGTACACCATGTTCAAGCCATAGTACCACATTGATGAACTGTGGTCGTTAATGTTTATTTTGGTATTTTTGTATCTTAGCTTGGTAAAAACTATAATTGTACCTTCTTATACTACCTTTGATAAGCTAAACTATCAAGACCTCATAAAATACCTGGAGAGGGCCCCCTTACTCTTTATGTTCTAAGAGTTTGTATAAGATGGTTATAATTCTTCTATAAACATTTGTAAGAATTTTCAGAGCTACATCTGAGACTAGAATTTTCTTTGTGCATTCAATTACTCTGACAGACATAGGATTATTGGAATGCTTTTGTGGGACATTCTTGATATTGTGTTTTTCAAGGAATTGTCTAAGTTGACAAATATACTGGTACAAAATGTTCTTAACAGCCTTTTATTATCTTTCAACGTGTATTGACTGATGGCATCAGCAGATGGGGTTCCCCTTTCCCAGCTGTTCTCTTTGATGAATTTTCTAGGGAGTTACCAGTTTTCTCCTTCTTTCTGAGGAGCCCGCTTTGACTTGGTGGCTTTTCCTCTGCTCACCTGCTTTCTGTCTCACTGCTTCCATGCTAATCTGTCTTGCTTCCTCCCTTGGATTTAATTTGTTTCTAGTTTGCTGTTTCATTCTCCTGGGTTCTAGATTTGGATATGCTTCCTAGTTTTCTGTGACAGGCAATGTGTGCTGCATTGCCGAGTGACCATGAGGATAGTCTCTGACTGCCCCCAGCTGCTGTCTTCATCAGGACCCACCTTGGTTTCATGTTCTTGGAGAAAGCTCCTGGCCAATGTCTGGGTAAAGCGGTGGTAACAGTCACATGCTCCTTCCAGGGGAGCTCCCAGTCTGAAGGAGATGCTGGGGTGAAGGCCGTTGCTTCCAAATGCAGGGCTTTTCTAAAGCGTGGCCTTGGCTCTATGGTTCCCTTTGAAATAAATCTGCAACATGATCTGATGGTTCCTTTGTCTAACCCCGCTGATTGTTCTGAGTAGTTATTACTAAGTTACATCTAAGATTAGGAGTATAGGTCAGAGACACAGTGCTCGCTTAGTTTGTGTGAGGCTGGGAATCTGATCTTTAGCAACACATGTGTGCATACACACACAGAGGAAAGGCTGTGTGTTTATATCTACGCACTGCAAGCTAATAAGGCAAAAATGAAGATAATTCTAAAATGTTAGGAGATAGGGTTTGCAAACTTACCTCCAGGCTTTGCCATAGTGTGCAGAAATGCCTGAACATGGATCCCGGGATTTGATGGGACTGGTCTAATATGAGTGACTCATCCCTTCTTTTCCTAGCTTAGTATTTCACAGAGCAAGACAGAAAGGTAACAGTTGTCCATGTCAGGATCCACTTCCCCTCCCCTCTGCTGCCAAAGTTAGACCCAGGGTTAAACTGCAACAGAGGCTACTCAGGAATATCTGGGCCACCTAAGGGAGGAAATGCCCATAGCTGCTCAGCAGTCAGATGGGCTCTGAGCACAACCAATAAAAAAAGGAACCATAACATCATCCAGGGAGGTCTGTTCCTTAGGATAAACTGGGGTCCAGGCAGTGCACACTAGAAATGAGACAGTGGCTGCCAGGTTGACTCCTGGCTCAGAAACATCTCATCTGAGAAAGGCTGAAATGCTTCCCTGGTAGATGGCAGAACAAGGGATAACAGTTTGAAGAAGTGGGTGTGCCGAGTCACCCCGCCCGCCAGAAGAATACAGTCCATAAGAAGGAAACACACCGTATATCAAAGCCTTCTCCAGTGAGCCTGCGAGAGGAGACCCAGTGGGACAGGACCAGGGTGGCTGCCTTCTGTGGGCTAGAACTGAAGGCCAGGAACAGCAATTGGGATCGTTTGTAACCACACCTACAAGCCAGGACAGACTGGCTACCCAGAAGCCTGGTTTTGTTTTGATTTTTCTCAAGGGTGTGTATGTGTGTGTTTGTGTGTGTACACGTAAGCATGCATGTGTGTGTGTGCCTATTCAGAGCATTTTCTGATTCTATATAAATTTAAGACTTGAATTTTCTATTAATTTTCCTGATGTTATTGCATATGAAATTGATTTTCATTTTGTATAGTTTTTTGGGAGGTAAAGAAGTACAACTGATTTTTGTATGTTTATCTTGTATCTAAAATTTTTGTTGAATTTGTTGCACACTCTAATGTTTGTTTATGAAGTTTTCAGGGTTTTCTACAAGCTGTATCATGTCACCCAAAAGTAGCAATAATTTAGAAAATTCTTTTTTATTGATTTAAATGCCATTTATTTCCTTTCCTTGGTAGACTCCTTTAGTATTAAGTTAAACAGAAGTGGGGAAAGCAGACATTCTTGTCTTGGTCCTGATCTTAGAGGAAATGCTTCTATGGTCTCCATGAATAGACTGCTGGCTGTGGCTTTTTACCTGTTATGGCCCAGATTTTCTGGGTAGCATTTATCTTCTTTATTGTATTTCGTTTAACTTAGAAATACTTGAATGATTATATTTGTTTCTTTCTAACTAAATAAGAACCTTAGAATTTCATTAGTTTTATTAACTTCGGTCTCACCTGATAGAATATATTTCTCTAGCACATCAGTCTCCCTCACCCACAGATGAATTCCAAAGGCCTACAGGAACCATGTGGTCGGATTCATTCACAACAAAGCCGAGTTTCTCTGACACTGTTTTCTGTGTTAGCTAGGTCTGCATGGCCGTGACTAAGTTCCTGACAGGACCGGCATAAAGAATGGATTATTTATGTCAGCTCACCGTTTCAGAGGGTTGAGATCGTAGTGCTTGATTCTGTGTACTTGAGTAGAACATCCATGGCAGAACATGGCAGAGGAGAGCTGTTCTCATGCCAGCATCCCAGTGAGAAAGGTATGCCAGTTTTGTCTATTGTAAAAAAAAAAAAAAAAAAAGCACAGCACAACATAACAAACACACACATACTAAATTCAAACAATTAAACTCTAGAATACCTGCTTTGTACCCTGACCCCACTAATTAGGAAGGTTTGTCCAGACAATAAGCCTATTGTAAAAGGCAGCAAAATACCTGGCAATGATGGACATAATGGTGACATGCCTGCAATTCCAGCCCTGGGGTTGACCATGATCGATGTACCTGCAATTTCAACACTGCCCTTGAGAGGATTGTAGAGCAAGAACTCGTTTAAAACAAACAAACAAACAAACCTCCACGTAATGAGAATAAATTAAAGGAGTCAGAATGTGCCCAATTTTCTTGTGTTTGGTTCTTTCTGAACCTCTCATTTTCATTAGAAATTAATCTATCTGTAGGTATCCCATGAGGGCTCTGCTGATCTTGAGCCTCCCCCTGTTGGTCACTCTTGAGTACTACGCATTGAAGCGGATCAACCGTTAAATTTCCTTTTGAGTTTTCCTGTTACATAGACACGAAGTCCAACTTGTGTATGAATTTTCAAGTAATTGTCTTAGTTTCTCTTCTAGTAACCCTAAGGCTGAGACAAGCGGTTTCTTTGTTGTTCCCACTCTGCTCAGTGGGAAGTTTCACTGTAGATAAAGGCATTTGTTGTCCTCCTGATTTACAGAAATCTCATTGCTGTTCTTCAGTGCATTAGGCAGCATTCCCTAGCAGAACTGAGGTGATAGAACGCATATGAATTGGAGGAAATTCATGAGACCGAGCCACACAATAGGGGCTGGATAGTCCAAAAATGATAATCTGCATGCCGAAGAGTCTGAGAACCAAGTAGCTGCTTATGGTTGCCTTGGCACTCCCAAAATGGTGCCGAAAGCCCAGACAGTTCTTGGAGAGCTGCTAGCTAGCCTTCAGCTCACCCTGGAAGGGGAAAGAAGCTGCAGCCCTACACTAGTGGGGGATGGCGGCGGCGGCAGCAGCAGTGGCAAGAACAGCTGAGATAAGAGGAAGAAGGGGGAGGCGGAGCTGGGTTTTCTTCCCTTCTCTATGTCTACGCCACCTTCTGATAGGGGCCTCCCACGGTGGAGAGGGGCTTTCAGTCCTTCTGGATACTCCTGCCCAGAGGTGTGTCTCTTATTTGATCCCAGATCCCATCAAGCTGATCAAGTTTAGCCATCATACCCACCTTGAGTATTACCTTGGTTCTGCCTTCTTTTTTCTGCCCCGCCCACAGATGTTGACAATGAAGCTCACATCTCCAGATGTGGTAGAACTCTCCAGGCCAGGGTAAGCTTCAGCACTCCCAAAGTTTCACGAAGTCTCATTTTGCTGTGAGGATTGGCATATACTTCACTTTTACACAATTAATTTACAGAATCATATGTTAAAACATTTCTTATCCAAATTAGGGTCATTTTTATCAGCAAAAGAGTTAGGATATTCAATCCATCATACTGCAGGGAAAAAGCCTACTGTATTTGATTTTCTTTTTTCCCCTAAGATCTATTTATTTTTATTTTATGTATATGAATGTTTTGCCTGCTTGTATATAAGTGCATCAGGTACATGCCTGGTGTCCATGGAGGCCAGAAGAGGGCATCAGATCCCCTGGAACTGTAGTTAAAGACAATGTGAACCATGCAGGTTCTGAGAATGGAACCCAGGACTTTTGGAAGAGCAGCCAGTGCTCTGAAGAGTTGAACCATCTCTCCAGCCCCCTATATGACTTCCTTATGGAAGCTCTTACCTTTTCCGCCTATACTTCTGAGCTCAGTGTGATGAAGTATTAACCATTACTCCAGCTGGAATTATTACCTGCTTTTCCCCCCTCTAAATAGCTTAAACTTTCAATTTTCAATTTACTGTCAGTTTCCTTCCTTCCCCTTAATCCTATTATATGAAAATTGTTGAAAAAATGAGCCTCTAAAAAGCTGTGCTACTGGCCTGGTGTGATTAATTGCCATGAAAATGATGGGACTTTTTTTCCTTTTTTGTTTTTGTCTGTTCGTTTGATCTGTTTTGTTGATTGTATAATCACCCCCAGGTTCTTCTGGGTTGAGATTTAGAAGAGGGAACTTGGAGATCAGAGGTAATTCATTGCCTTAGTTCCACGGAGAGTAAAAAGAGGAAGCCACTGCTCACTTAGCCAGAAACATTTAAAAGAGAGATTGTCTTGCAAGAAGTAACTGGGAATGTGGGGGTTAGAAAGGTGACCCGGATGCCGAAGAAAGTTTTCTCCAGCAAGATTAACACAGTTGTGGGACATAATTAGTCAGTGTGGAGAAGATAGCTTTTGTCTGCATCTATTGACGATTAGTCTGGAGTCAGGCTCTGGAGAGTAGCTTGGGAAGACCCATATGCACATACCTGTGCACACTCCCCAACACACACACACACACACACACACACACACACACACACACACACACACACACACACACACGTCACAGATACATGATTGATGCCCATGCAGCTGGGGCAATATGGTTCTGAGTCATTGAATTTGTTTTTCATTTTGTCTTTCAAATACCACCCCCCCCAAAGCTAAGACAGTGGCAACATTGGTCGTATTTCTTCTCTTCTTTTACCCTTAATAAACACACACCGGCTTTTATAAATGGTTACATTAAACCCTGCTTTCCTCCTCCACCTAGAACTCTATAGGAAACTGTACTTCTGTTTCTATGGAGCTTTAATCCCAGCCAGGCAGTCTTCGTGTGGGTGCCTCACACTTTCCCTAGTATCTTTAACCAATGAAACTGTCCCATTCCTTTTGGCAATTGAGTCACTGTTCCTTCTGCCTTGGTATTAGAAATATATTAAAGATCACTTTCGAAATGTGAGTGAACTCTCTGAGACATTTAAGTTCAGCCGTTGGCCCTTTGTCCCAGCCTTCTCCATGGCCATGTCCCCCCTTTCCAGCTTCCACCTTCACCTTAGACACGGCAAACTTTCTGAAAGATTTCTCTCAACCTAGTTCACCCCAAGAGCTTGCCCAGCAGATACAGCTTCCCCATCTCCTTCTATTTCAGGAGCTCTCCTAGCTTCCTGTAGTGTGCATGATACTCTAGTGCCTGCTGTACCAACCAGTGCCTTCTCTTGATGCTGAGTCGTTCTATAACAAACATACAGTCTAGCCAAGCACTTAAAACAAGACCTCTGAGCACTAGCAATGGACCAGCTCACATAAAGGTATTCTGTAAGTGAAAAATACACACAGACTTCAAATCATATAAAATTAGGCAAGCCATCTCATCATTAGTGTTCATATTGAGTACATGCTGAATTGATAATGTTTTGGACATATTCAATGAGATACCTTATTAAAATTTATTGCACTTAAATTTTTTTTCTAATGTGACTATTAGGACATTTAAACTTTTACATTTGGCCTGTATTTGTGACTGGTGTGGTAGTTCTGTTGGACAGGCTGATTCAGAAGTTAAGCTGGAGGGTCATACTGTGGCTTCGCCTTAAAGAAGGAAAAGAGTCATGTGGTCTAGCCCCCACACTAGCTTGCCCTCTCAGGAAAGTATCATCTTCCTGCTTTCTTATTGGACCTCCAGAATCCTGCAGAGAGGGAAAAGTCATGCTCTCTCAACATTCAACATGCCTTGGTGCATGAGGGAATATACATGGAACATATGTACACCAAGAACTAACCCAGTTAGTTGATAATGTTGTCATATGGATGCAAGGACCACTCTGTGCTCAGTGGGATGAGTGTCAGATCATCCAAGATGTACTAGATCTAGTAGTAAAGAACTCACCCAAAGTTCTGCGGCTTTGGACTCTGACTGTAGTTTTGAGTCATTTTCCTTTCCTCACGTGACTTTAATTCTTTTGCAAAGGCCCCCAAGTTCTCTTATATCTGCTTCCAGTAGTTCAGAGCTGGGACCCCATAGACATCCTTGCCTTTTCAGCTGCCAGGCAAGATAAAATTGGTGCCTAGCAGAGCTCCTTGCTCTGAGCAGCTCGAGAGGAGAAGGTGAAGCTGGTACACTTGGAGTCAGCGGGAGCTGCTTTCTGCAGAATCAGCAGTTTTCTAGGCCTGCTGGACATGCCAGCTTCCAACTCCAAGACTTGCTCCTCCCTCAAAAAAAAAAAGGCAGAGTTAACGAGTGAACATTGGCGCACAACCTTCCACCCTGCTGCAGCCAAGTGTCAGCTCAACCTTTCACCCTGAGGTGGCCCGGACACAGCACAGAGCCAGCCCAGGGACAAGCCAATTGGCTCCTGGTTTGGCTGGGATGGGGAAGGAGGCAGGGAAGTAGAGAGAACTACTCACCTTAACTCACCACAAAGATGGTTAAGTTCCCATGCAAGCAAAGGTCTTTTTTTGTCTCCTACCGGTTTTGCAAGAAGTCCAAGTGGAGCACAGTTGTAGTTTCTGCTGTGTTCTTTCCAGTCTCACTCTCCATGAAGGTCCCCGCCTTCGGACTGGTAGAGGTGGATTCTTTCCTGTGGCTGCGGGCCAGCTGAGTCTCTGCCAACCGTGGCCATGAGGGTCCTGGCAGCTTCTCCTTTGAAGCAAGAACCATCAGGCTGCCCAGGATCTCAGCAACTGCAGTCTGAAAGAAGAGACACCACTTGATGCTCCCTGCTCATCCATATGGCAGATATTGAAATGGCTTTTGGCTCTGAGCTAAGCATTGGGTGACTTGGATGAACCAGGCACACATCCAGCTTTGTAGACTTTTATGGCCCACAGACAATGTCATTAGTGAGGCTTGCACAGGGGAATTCGGTGTCCAGTAGAAGTATAGGTGGAAATGTCTGATTTAAGTTACTGTTCTATTGCCGTGAAGAAATACCATGACCAAGGCAACGTTTAGTTTTAGTTGTGAGCCTACCCTTTAAGGGCTGAGCCATCTCTCCAGCCCAAGGCCATTTATAGAAGGAAGCATTTAATTGGGGACTTGCTCATAGTTTCAAAGTGTGAGTTCATGATCATCATTGTGGGAAACATGGCAGCAGTCATACCTGGTACTGGAGTAGCTAAGAGCTTACATTTGATCCACAAGAAGGAGGCAAAGATTGAGACGGGGCCTGGCATGGGCTTTTTTAACCTCAAAATCCACCCCCAGTGACACACCTCCTCCACCAACACCACACCCAGCCCACCAAGGCCCACACCTTCTATTCCTTCCTAAACTGTTCCACTAACTGGAAATCAAGCTTTCAAACATATTGAGCCTATAGAGACCATTATCATTCATTCAAATGACCATAGTAGCTTTGAGCTAGCAGGGATGCAAGAGGAAGCATGCATGTTTCATGAAAATGGTGTTTGACCTGGCACTGAGAGCTAGGCCTGATTTGGCTCTCATATAGAGTAATCTCAGCCTTACTGATGTTTGAGACCAGGTAATTTTTCTTATACAACTGTCCTGCAGATTGTATGAGGCTTGGCAACAGCCTAGATTTCGATCCGTGACATGCCAATAGGACACTGTCCATTTCTCTCTGTGTATTAAAATATCAGAGACTGTTTATTTAAAAGGGGGATTTACTTTACTTATGGTTCTCGATGCTTAAAAGCATGATTCCAGTGTCCTGGTGAAAGTTTCCTGGTTGTATCACAACACTATGGTTGTGTTTCTGGGAAAGCAGAAATGGAACTGGCCTCAGACAGGTCAAATGTACAAGGAGGCCATGCATTGTAACAGTTCAACCACATGAGAGCTAGCAATCTACGAGACTAGCATGAGTTCCCTGGATGGACTGTGCCTCCAGTGGCCCTGTCACACACTTGCACCTAGATTTTAAGGACTTTTGGCATCACCACACCAAGCTTCCTGACATGGACTTTTGAGGAATACACTTAAATCATACCCAAACCACAGCAGAAACCATGCACTGTGACTCATGGGTATCTCTAGCCATAGCCAAACATCTCCTGCTAAGCAAAATTATCCTGGTCAAGAACCACTGCTACAAAAACCCCCAACCAACAAAAGCAAAAGCAAAAATAAGTCAAATGAATGTTCTAAAAAGACTGGACCTCACAAATAGCAGGTCCTCTCCGGACAGCGCATGGCCCAGTTTGCCTAGGATGCATGTGTGTGAAGAGGACTCAGAACTGTGGCAAGCTAGACTGTAAGTTTGAAGTGATGGGTGAAGATTGATGTGTGCAGATCTGTTTTGTTGCATGATGTGTCCTGTGTTCCTGGACTACAGTCTGCACACAGCAGGAAGTCAGTGGAGTCTGTTGAATGAAACAGCCTGAGACTGCTGTGGATAAGACACAGAGTGGAGGGAGAGTGAGGAGCTGATTTAATAATTTACATTTTCAAGATTTGTTGAGTTTGATATGAACAACCAAGTGGAAGTACACAGAAGACACAAGAAAACAGCAAGAGAACAAGAGAATTGTGAACATCATCTGTACACTGGTGTCACTAAGTGTGGCTTCCAAGAGCTCCTTTCATGTAGCCTGGGCCTGTATAGACGACACTCGAGTATCCCATTCATCTTTTTAGCTTCACTGGGGCATAACTGATTTATAAGAATTATACACATTTAATGTATAAGTCACAATGAATTGGGACACATGTGGTATTATCACCATGCCAATGTATTAGGCACAACTCTAAAGGAAGTGGTCTGTAATTATCCATTCGCACTTTCTTGTCTAAGAGCAAAATCCAGAGTTGTCTGAAATAAAGACTATTTAATCCTCCCCTTTGGCTATGAGATGGAGTGTTGGCCAAGACTTTTAATAAGTTGATAAGCACCATGTAACTATTTTCTGAAAATTGTCCTAATGGACATTTGACATGTGTCCCTTACCCTCCCCCACCTTTTCCTTATTCCATGACCCATCCTACCTCCTGTAATTCTGATGCAAAGATAGGGAGTTCTCGCATATTTCACTGGGCTGTAAGGATGAGTGTTTTCCTTAGGGATGGAGAAGTAGAGGCTGGTAGGGGGCCAAGGTTCAGCATGACTTTGGGGATTTCTCATGCCAACTTAAATTGTCCATTCCCAGACATTGACATGTTTAAGCCACTGCTATTGTGGGTTTCTTTGGTTTCTGGAAAAGCCTGATCTTGACTGATAACATGAGGAACAGCAGAGAGGGAAGGAGTCTGAGAACGCCAGCAGCGATGATGACACACAGTGGTGGGGATTGCAGAAGGGTTTCCGATAGGAGGTGCTGTAAGTGTGGACGCGACAGCAAGTTGGAGAGCCTAGGAGCTGTTTTAAGTGGACACTGTTCCAACTCAACTGTAAAAGCGTACAGCATGAGAAGACTTGTACCATCTTCTATTCTTTCTACTCCTCCCATCATGCTCCCTGAGCCTTGGGGTTGGTGGAGGGGGAGATATAGATTTCTCCTTTATGGCTGGGCATTCAACAGTCATTTATTCTCTGAACTTTGACCACTTAGGAGTCCCTACAGACTCTACTGACCACCATCAAAACAAGTTTCTCTGACCAAAGCTAAAAACAGCCCTAGTCTATGGCCACACATATTTAGAAGGCAATTCAACAGACACATCATGTCCACTCAGCAAAACAGAAGCAGTAGTTTCCCCATTAGAAGTTTTCCCCATTAGGGACTATGACCATTTTAGTCATTGGGCTTTTGATTGGGTTTACAGTACTAGATAAGAATTCCTTTCTGTATACCGCTCATCAAATCTAATTGGCAAGCCATTGGTGACCTCTATAATAGACTCAGCACTATTGCACCAGCAGGCTTACCTTGATTGGCTGATCCATATTGTTATGTACTGGGTCCATAGGTGAGTAAGACTACTGATGACAATTCTTCCCTGGTAGCCTACCTACTGGCATAAGAGGATTAACTAGCAGGGAGGACGCTTCCAGCCCATCACTAGATTGATTTCTCTGTGTTCTATGACAAAGATGTGTGGCGTCTTCAACTATAGGGTCACCTCATCTAGTTCTGGTGAACAACCATCAGCAGTGACAATTGCCTGTGTTGTGTTGGGGCCTTAGAGAACTTTAGAGAACCCCTGACACTAGAATGTTTACTTAAAAACCAATGGCTTCTGGGAGAAACTTTATCAGAGTCTAAGAAGCTGTTGTGGGAGCTGGGACGATAATGCCGAGAGCAGCGCAGACAATGGAGGACTGGCTTGCAAGGTTTTAGACGGATATTTGAGAGCTCCTCAAAGATCCTGTCATGGCTATTTCTGTGATATATTTATTTCATTTAAAAATCTGCAGAAGTGAAACCTTTGCTTTACTGAGACAATAGATATTTCACATCTAGGGCTGAAAAGTAAGCTGTAGTTAATAAGAGGCTAAGATCATTGAGGCAAAATTTTCTGGGAAGTGTTTCTTCAGGGTCAGCACACGGAAGCTGTGGTCCACAGCTGTATCTCAAGTTGGCAGTTAAACTTGGTGTTATGTCAGAGTCTCTTGCATGGTACTGGTTTTGACATCATGAGGGGATTATGTAGCGCAGCTGTGACAGCACTGGAGTCTCCCTGAAGACAGGCTAGAAGAGGTCATTTGCTGAAGGTACAACGTCAATTGCCGATGAGATCCCAAGATTGAAGGGATCATGGAGAGAAGCTAGGGTTGCCAGCATGTGATAGGGTCATGTGAAGAGAGGCTAGGAGTCCATTGTTGAAGGTGTAACCTAAGTTGCAATGGAGATCCCAGCACACTGAGATGCTAGGACCATGGGATGATTGACAAGGAGAGCATCAGGTGTGGACCGGAGCTGACCTGAGCCAGTGTGTGTTGTGGAAGGAAAATATGGAGGCGTTGGGGCTATCCTTGCCCTTTGGAACCCAGAAGATAATGAGGGAGCCCCAGACATCAGACACTCAGCTGTTTATATTGTTGGAGTTAAGTTTTGCTTTGCTTTGGTTATAAGTGTGCCCTGGGTTTTCCCTCTCAAAATAAGAAGTATGTAACTTGTTTTTGATTTTACAGGATCCCATAGTGGAGAGACTTTGGATTTTTAAAGAGATGTTGAATTTTTAAAGAGAAACTTGGACTTTTGAAGTGTTGAAAATTTAAAAACTGTAGGGCTTTAAAAAGGTACATTATGCTTCATATTATGATATTAACATGAGATTTCAGTGGCAAATAAGAAAGAGAAGTTATGGTTGAGTAGATATTTAGATGTCAAGTTGATAGGGGGCCGATTGTGTTGGTTACTTTTTGTCAGCTCGACACAAACTGGAGTCATGGGGGAAGAGGGACTATCATTTGAGGAGCTGTCCTCATGGTGCTGGCAATGGAGCATGCCTGTGAGGACATTTTCTTGATTAAATGATGGATGAGGGAAAGCCCAGCTACTGTGAGACGTCCCACCCCAAGCAAGTGGTCCTGTGAGGTATAAGAAAACAGACTAAGCAAGCAAGGTAGCAATATTACTTCATCATCTCCACTCTAGTTCCTGCCTCCTGTTTTCTGATTGAGCTCCTACCCTGGCTTCACTCAGTGATAGACTGTAACCTGTAAGCACCCCCCATCCATTGCTTTTGGTTATGGTATTTATCATAGTCACAGAAAACAAACTAGAACAGTACCACATTTTTATTATTCATTTATCAGCTGATCCCATTTCATTGCTCTTATAAATAGAGCAGCAATAAGCATTGGTGTGCAAGTATCTTTACGGATATAGACTTTTGAGAACATGCCCAATAGTGGGACAAGTTGTATTTTTTGTGCCTTAAGAAATATCCATATTGATTTTCTTTTCTCCTTCCTTCCTTCCTTCCTTCCTTCCTTCCTTCCTTCCTTCCTTCCTCCCTCCCTCCCTCCCTTCCTTCCTTCTCTTCTTCTTCTTCTTGCCCTCTTCTTTGCTGTTGGTTTTTTGACATACTGTTTTTAAATTTGTTTTTGTAATTTTTTATTATTTTTCTCACATATTACATCTGACTGCTTCCTCCTCTCCTCCTAGTTCCCTTCCCTCAATTTCCCCTCTCCTCCAGATCCACTCCTCCTCCTTCCCCTTCAGAAAAGGGCAGGCCTCCCAGGGATATCAACCAAACATGGAATATCAAGTTATAACAAAACTAGCCACATCCCCTCATATTCAGGCTGGACAAGACAACCCAGTAGGAAGAAAAGGGTCTCAGCATCAGGCAAAAGAGTCAGACAGTCCAAGCTCCCACTATTAGTAGTTCCAGAAGAACAAACAACACAACTATAATGCACATGCAGAGGACCTAGGTCAGTCACATGCAGGTTCCCCCAATTATCAGTTCAATCTCTGTGAGACCCTATGAGCCCTGCTTAATTGATTCTGTGGGCCATTTTCTTGTGGTGTCCTTGACCCCTCTGGCTCCTACAATCCATCCTTGCCCTCTTCTGCAGAAATCCCCAAGCTCCACCTAACGATTGGCTGTGGATCTCTACATCTGCTCCCACAAGCTGTTGGATGAAGCCCCTCTGATGATGATTAAGCTAGGTCCAGTCTACAGGTATAGCTGAGTATCATTAGTAATCATTTCATACACTTTTTTTCCTGGTCATGTTTGGTTCTTTCCTACATCTCTGTCTCTGGGTTATCCAGCTTCTGGGTCCTGGCCCTCCAGACAGTGTCGGGGTGGGCTTCCTCTTGTGGATGGGTCTCTAGTTGGGTCAGTCATTGGTTGGCCTCTCCCACAAGTTCTGTGCCACCATTACCCCAGCACATCTTGCAGGCAGGACAAATTGTAAGTCAAAGGTTTTGTGGCTGTTTTGGTGTCCCAATCCCATTGGAAGCCTAGCCTTGTTACAGAAGATGACCAGTTCAGGCCCTACATCCTCCATTACATTTTCTTAGTGGCTACATCAGTGCATGCTCCCATAGTGGTTAAGAATTCCCCTTTCTCTAGTGCCTCAGCATCATTTAGTGTCAGTTGTATTCTTACTGGAGCAAGACAATATCCCAAAGTAGTTCTAGCTCACATTTTCCTGGTGGTGAACGGTGCTGAACACTTTTTAAATGTTTATAGGTAAGTTGTATTTTTTCTTTTGAGAATTGTGTTCATATCTACAGTTGATTTTTAAAATTAGGTTGTTTATTTCTTTGTTGTTCATTCTTTAAGATTGTATATTCTAGACATTAATCCTGTCAGATGCAACTGACAAAGATTCTCTCCCATTTTGCAGGTTGTTTCTTCACTTGACTTCTTTTTTAAAAAATTATACAGAAGCGGTTTACTTTCATGAGTCCCATTTGTCAATTTTTGGCTTTATATTCTGACTGAGTTGGGTCTTATGCAAAAAGCCATTACTTATCCTGTATCTTGAAGTGTTTTCCCTATAGTTTCAAGTCTTCCATCCAGATTTTGATCCATTTGCAGTTTATTTTTGTGAAGACTTCATGATAAAAACATGATTTTCTCTTCTGCTTGTAGATGCATTCCATTTCCTGGTACCATTTGCTAAAAGTGCTGTCTTTTCTCCAATGTTGATTTTAGGCATCTTATTTTTTTCTTTTTAAATCAGGTGGCTGTAGCTGTGTGGGCTCTTATCTGGGACCTCTATTATAATCCAACAATCTACATATCTGTTTTGATACAAGTGCCATGCTGTTTTGATAACAGTAGCTCTGCAATATCACTTGAAATCTAGTATGGTGATACCTTCAGCATTATTTTTTTTTTTGCTCAGAATCATTTTGGCTATCTGGGTCTGTGTGCATCCACAGGAAATTGAAGACACTTTTTTGTTTCTGTGAAGAATGGTGTTGGGATTATGATGGGGCTTGTACTGAATCTGCACATTGCTTTTAGTAGCACAATCATTTACACAATATTGGTTCTCCTGGTCCATGAGCATGGGAGGTGTTTCTATCATTTGTAGCGTCCTCAATTTCCTTCTTCACTGTTTAAAGGTCTTCATTTTAGAGATCTTTCATTTTCTTGGTTAGGCATATCCCATGCCTTTTTTTCCCTTTTTTACTCTTGTGAATCAGTCTGTTTTCCTGACTTAAATTCTTTCCCATCCTGTGCATCATTGGTTTATAGGAAGACAACTGGGTTTTGTACAGTAATTTTGATTTCTCTAACTTTGTTGAGTGTATTTATTGGTTGAAAGAGTTGAAAAGTGTCCCAATTCCTCATTGATGATGCAGGAGAATCTACTTCTGTGTAAGAACTGTGGGCTCCTCCCCAAACTCCCCAAATTTAACACAAAATTCCCAAAGCTCCCTTGTGCCAGCTTCAGGGATTCAGATCTTGGAGCCCATAGGACTTTCTGAGGAACACCTGAGGTTTTGAAGTCCCCCAGGAGCCTTCCAGAATACAGGATATAGCACAGGACTATCAGGGCATTATCATGCCACAGAAGAGCTGTCTCACCCCCAGATCCATTTTCCTCCACCCCTGTCTTAATGTCTGCCCCAGTCCAGTCATCACTCTTCCACACACACCCTGGCACCCTACTGCTGTGCGTTGGCTCAAGGTCTCACCTCCTGAATGTCCTATGTCTTCTGTCCCTATCACCCACATGCTACACATTTTCATTAAATCCTATCCTTCCTGGGAAACCTTTCCTGGTCACTCCCTCAGACACGCCTCTTTCCTCTGAACTTGAACACCATCTACCGTCTAATCTGCCTTTGAACATCAGATTCTGGCTTGTGGGGCTGTGTTATTTTCAGACGACTCTTCAGCTTCCTGAAATGGTTTTCCATGTAGCCCTTGGCAAGCTAGCAGACAGCCTGTCCAAAGATGTCTGTGAATAGCTTTGACGGATGACTGTAGCGTTCTTGTTCTTTAGTCTTCTTCTGTTGCAGAACAAAAGAATGCACTTGTGAGTGCTTGAACACACATGGGAGGTGGGGGAATGGGGGAGCAGTACCAACCAACTAGAGGCTCAAGGCCTCAAGTTATGCATTTGTAATCTCTCATCTTGGGCTGTCAGACATACTACAACATTTGAGGAACTTAATTTATTATCCTATCATCTCAAAAAAATCTATAGTGGCTAGTAACTTATAAAATATAGTAGATGATTAGAAGCAAGCTACATGTAATTGTTCTGCAGCAAGCTTTAAACAAACACATAAATTTCCATGTCTGTTCTTATTGGATTTCCTGACCTGATGGGATTGATTCTGGATCTCATTGAAATGTAAACTGCTTAATAAAGTGGCTGCTGAGGCTTTTAAGGACAAAAAGTGGGCCTGGTGATAATAAGGTGGTCATCTCCCTGGGGAGGCCAACCTCCCTGATGGAATAGTTCCAAGTTATGTATTTTTATATAACCAAAGAGTGGCAGTTACATTGTCACTAAGCTGCCCCTTGACTCTTACTGGGTCAAGGCTTTGATTTGGTTCAGGGGCACTGGGATGGGGAGAACGCCAGCCTCTTCTTGTGGGATAGTTAAGATTCTTAGGATCAAATGCTCATTTACAGTCATTTTTCGGGTGACAGTCCCATCGGTGTTGAGATTGTATTAAGGCTCAATTCAAGCAGCTTTGTCTTTTCAAAAATACTCTTTTCGGGGCTGGAGTGGTTAAGAGCACTGGTGGTTTTTCCAGAGGACCCATGGCTGCTCCCAACTGTCTGTATCTACAGACCCAGGGTATCTGACATGCTTTTCTGGTCTCCTTGGGCACTGCATGCAAATGGTACACAGACACACACACACAGGCAAAAGACTCATCCACATAAAATAATAAAAATCAAAAATAAAAGAAATATCCCCTATGCACATGCCCAGCTTATTCAGAAATCAGAACAGACGCCCATTCAAGAGTAATGCATGCAAGGTTGGCTGCAGGGTGTTTGGGGACATCACTGGAAGTGCCAGCAGTATCTTGTTAAGATCCGACCAACAGAAGCACACCAGGCATAGCTACTCAGACAGCTGTGAAGGGAGCAGAGGTTCCTGCCAGATTGCAAACTCATACCTTCGCTGGACTAAGCCAGTTTCATTTTATACCATTTTGTTACTTTCGGGAGTGTTATAAAAGATTATGAACTGATAAGTCTACGCTGTTTTTATCGACAGCTTGCTTGCTGAAGCAGGCTGTGTAAGAAATGACTAATGAGTCCAAGGAGACAAATGTTAGGGCCAGCTTAAGTAACAGCTTTGCAAGGCAAACTGCAGAGGTTATCAGGAGGGAAATCACTGGCTTTCCCTGTAGTGCGCATCTAGAGATGGAAGACTGCATTTCCAACTTTATCTACTCACAGAACAAAGAATGACAGGAATGCCCATCGGTCAGCTAGATGATGAGTAATTTTAAGAAGGAAACACAGTTCTCTTCTATTTGGAAGAAGTTAGGGGCCTTCTTAATTTTTTTCAAGACTAGATAAAGTATCTTTCTGATGTGCCCCCCAACACACACACCTTAAGGAGCACCATAGAAGTGTCCAATATGGATTTCTCTGGAAACTAGTGTTTTTTTTTCTGTCATCATGCTTTCTATTTTACTTTAGTGTCTTCAGAACACCCAAAACTCCCTCAGGGGTGGTTCCTACCCACTCAGTGCCTGAGCACCGGGAGCCAAAGCTGGACCTCGGTGATGGGCAGATCATATACAGTCTTCAGCTGAGCAACAGTGAGTTAAGAAACCATTGTTGTCTATTCACCTGAAACCCCTCAGTGGTCACAGCGTTTTTTATCAGCAGCTTGCTCTTCCTTTCTGATCTCTCCAGGATAGCCATGGACACAGAGAAGTCAGGCACAACTTCCAGTAGGTGTTTAAGTGAGATGGAGACACACTTCACAGAATTTCCTGGGTCAGCACCAACTGCACAGGACCTGTGGAGAAGTACACTTCTTTGTTTTCTCACGGAATTGCAGTGTCCATCTAGCCCAGAAGATAGCATGTTGCACCGAGCGATGACAGGCAGTATGACATAAGACAACTCTGTGAGAGGCTGGTGGTCAGCCTTGGCTCTGTCACCATCAGCTAATGCAGATCTTAGAAGGCTGCCTGGATCTGTTTGTGACGGTCCCAGGAGTGAAACAGCCAGCTACTGGAGAGCTCCGTGGCAGCAGGGAATTTCAGCAAAGCTAAATATTCCTAGTGGAGATGACTCTCAGTGGCAACGTTGGTGCAAGATGGCGGCCGATTTCCCAGGTCCTTCTCTGTTTGACCATGATGAAGACGCCATCACCTTTCTTCTTTCTCCTCCCCTTCCCCCTTCTCTTCCTCTTCCTCCTGCTCCTCTTTCTTCTTATTGTTCCCTCTGGATGTCAAGGTTGGGTCACTTATGTGTGTTCCTGCAAGAAATTGGAGGACATCCTCTGTTCCATCTGCAGGACATCCAGGCTTCTGGATATTGTGGAAAATTCTCTAAGTTACAACAGGAATCAACTACAGGTCCATGTGGACCCTCTCCTCAGGTAGGGTAGAAAGACAGAACATATTGACATGTTTTAGAGTCCAGCTGGACCTGTCTCAGGTCAGAAAGAAATTAATTCAGCTGTGACTGACAGTGACCAGTGGTCCTGATGTTTTCCTGGGATTCTGAACACCCTTGAATTAAACATGACTGAGAAGTCACAGATTCTGGAGCTGGCATGGCCGCCTCCACATTTACTAGCTTCACTATTCTGTGCTTACGTTTCCTCATCTGAAAAATCGGGATGATAGCAGTTCCTGCCTGATGTGGTTTCAGAAGACTTAGTAGAGCTAGAGTTTCAAGGTTCCTTGAGTCAAGTCCTGATACTGTAGAACACTGTGAGATCACTGTGGCAATGCCTACTGTTGCAGTTGCAGGAACTACTATTATTGCGGGTTGAAGACAAAATTATGATTCAGAACTATCGAAAAAAATTTAAAGGCATGTATCCTGAGTTCAGACATAGTTTCAAGTTCAAGCTGGGTCATGACCATATGACTTTAAAGAGAAAATGTGTGCAGTCAGTCCCTATAAACCCAGGTTATATATTGCCAGATTCAATGTTTGATCAATAATACAGCTACATTTACCACTCACTTTCATGGAACAAGGCTGACTCTGGTCATTATCCCCAGTGCAGGGTTATAACCACTGACACATTTATACCATATGAGGTATTATGGTCACTTAGAGGTAATTCAAAGTACATGGAAAGATGTAAGACTATTCATTTCACATAAGAGACTTGAACACCTAGAGTGTGACATCCTGAGGAGGGTGCTAAGAGCTAAGCTGAGGGACACCTGTGTTGTCCAGAGTCAGTGCCTTTGTGTCTAGGATAGGATGAGGTTTGTTCACACTGGGGCAGTGTTGTAAGAGCTAGATAATATGCCAGGCAGTGGTGGCGCATGCCTGTAATCCCAGCACTCAGGAGGCAAAGGCAGGAGGATCTCTGTGAGTTCAAGGTCAGCCTGTTCTACAGAGCAGGTTCCAGGACAACAGGACTGTTACACAGAGAAATCTTGTCTCAAAAAACAAGAGAGAGAGAGAGAGAGAGAGAGAGAGAGAGAGAGAGAGAGAGAGAGAGAGAGGACTGAATGCTGGGATGATATCTAGTATAGTCTTGACATAGGGAATGTTCAAGAATAGGAACTGAGTTTCTTGTGATTTTTTGACAAAAAAAAATTGAGTGGTGCATTTGAGTTTGGGTTCAATGTCTCTTTGTCTAATACAGGTTTAGCTGCTTTAATAGGTGTTTTTAAATGATTTATTTAACTTTATTTTATGTGCATTGGTGTGAAGGTGTCAGAGCCCCTGGAAATGGATTTTCAGACAATTGTGAGCTTCCATGTGGAATCTAACCCAGGTCCTCTGGAAGAGCGGTCAGTACTCCCAACTGCTGAGCCATCTCTCCAGCCCCCTTAATAGGTGGTTTTTTTTTTATAACACAAAAAGAAGTGTAAAATTGAGTACATAAGTGTAATATTCTTTTTTCTTCATTTAAATATGCTAAGAAAAGCTACTGATTCACATCATAGGTATCAACAAAAAGTCATTTGTAACTTTTGCAACCATCGTAATTACAAGCCAAGGACCAAACGAGGATGGACATTTCCAAAGGATCAGCTTCTCAGACCTACCCTACAGATGGTTATTCTTGGTTTAGATACAAGTTAATGAAACAGTTGGACTGAAGAACTGCTAAAGGCAAGTGGCAGGCTGCAGAGATGGCTTGGCAGTTAAGAGCACTGGCTGCTCTACCAGAGGACCTGGGTTCAATTCCCAGTACGTACATGGCCATGCACACCTGTCTGTGACTCCAGTTCTAGAGGATCTGATGCCTTTTCCTGTCCTCTATGGGCACCAGACTTGCACATGGTGCACAGATACACCTAATGATAAATAAATCTAAAACTTGAAAGCTAGTAGCAAAGTGGAGAAAATGTCTGCAGCATGTGGAATAAATAAGGAGGTGGTAGCTTTAAAATAGCTATAAAATATAACAGCTGTAAACTGTAAAATACAAAAGTATATTGATTTTTCAATCAATAAGGAAAACACAAGGTGCCAACAGGAAAATGAGCCAAGGCTACAAACAACCAATCCACTAATGAAGAACTATGACTGGCCTGTGGGCCTTTGACAAGTCGGTAATACCGCCATTAATCCAGGAAACACAAATGATGAGACTATTTGTCATTGAAATGGCGACTGCCACCCTCCCTCTTCCTCCACGTCTTCCCTCATCCTCCTCCTTCCCTCCCACCCTCTTTCCTTTCCTCTTTCTTCTTGTCAGACGATGTTGGAAGTTGAGGAATTTACAGGAAAAGGGACTCTCATATTTTCAGGCATAAAGTAAAGAAAACATTCTGGAAGAATTTTTTTTTTTAACAAAAAACCTTTAAAATTGTGCTTCCTTTCTGATACAAACAAACAAAACAAAAAAACTCATTCCCTGGATTTTTTCCTTTAGGAGTCAAATGGGTAAAAAATAAGAATATTTGTTCAAAGATGTTTGGAATAGGGAGTTTGGAAACAACCATGCTCTGAATAAAATAGCATTGGTTGATGCTGGATGGGTGGTACCCACCTGTAATCCCCACTACTCTGGAAGTGAGGCAGCTCTTAAATTCAAGGTCAGTCTGGACAACTTAGTGGGACCATGTATGAAATGCATTAACAAAAAAAAGGACTGGTATAAAATCAGTGGTAGAACCCTTGTTTATCATGTGTGAGACCCTTGTTTATCATGTGTAGCAACACAAAATGAAAGTAAGCCAAATGAAATCACCACAGGGAGGTGAAATGAAGGAGGGGTCATGTTCACAATATGCTATGATGATTTTAAAAAATGAAATGCTATTACATTTGTTGATATGAAAAGAGGTTCTAATTTTAAAAAATATGTCAGAGCCCCTGGAAGGGCAGAAATGCCAACTCGAGGCGGACGGGATGAAGAAAGAGAAGAGCAGTATTCATAACGCACTCAGCCATCAGGACAGATCCTCATAGAGTTTAGACCCTTAACCCTGACAGTGCTGAGTTCAATCTTGAAGAGGAAGTGAGCTGACAAAGGCCACTCAGCTGGTTATGCTGAGACAAGGTGAAAAAGGATTCCTTGCAGTTTCCACCACAGCCTAGACAGAAACCTCTAGAAACCTCTTTGGTGTCTTGGTTAGTTTTTGGTCAACTTGACCCTTTTACCTGGCAAAAGGGACTTCAATTGTGAAAATGCCCCCCCATCAGATAAGCCTATAGGCAAGTCTGGGGGCATTTTCTTTATTAATGATTGATGTGGAAGGATCCAGCCCACCTCGGGTAGTGTCATCCTTGGGGTGGGTGGTCCTGGGTTGTTTAAAGAAGTCATCTGAATAAGCGGTTGGGGAGAGAGCCAGTAAGCAGTGTTTCTCCAGGGCCTCTGTCTCAGTTCCTCCTTCCAGGCTCCTGTGTTGGCATTCCTGCCTTGGTTTCTTTCAATAGACTGTGACCTGGCTACGGAATCTGGAGAAACCCTCTTCTCCCTGTGTGGCTTTTAGTTATGGTCTTAATCACACAGCAATAGAAAAGCAAACTAAGATACTTGCCTCTTTTATCCCATGCCCCTATTTTCCCTTTGTCCTCTTGCTTTGCCACTGTGTTCTGTCTTCATTAACCATGGGCACTCTTGTCCTCTTCTTGGCTTTGCTGTGAGTCTCTGAGGACAGAGGACACAGATTATAAAATGCGGTATTTCTTTGTAACTGGACACTTTATAAGGTGCTTAATTAAGTTTGTCGAGATTGTTTGTCTCTATATTTCTGCTTGGTTGGTTTAGTTTCCATTTATATGTGGGTTTAGCATGGGACATAGATTTTGAAACCTTACTGCCTGGGTTTCAGTTCTAGCTCTGTCATTTACTGTGTGATGCTGAGAACATCAGTTCATTTCTCCGTGCTTCATTATCCTTTTCTGAATAATGCAGACAGCAATAAGATCTAACCTTTGGGAGTTTTGAAAATTAAGTGAATTCCTATTTGTAAAACCCTTAGGACAGTGTGCTGACCCAGAGTAGGTACCATATACAAGGTTTTTTTCTTCTTTAATCAAGCTAAGAAAGTTCTGATCCACATATAGATGGACATGTTTCTATATAGAGAGGGGAAACCCTACCAACAACATAAGAATCTCAACTGCATTTCCAAATGTATCAAAGAAGGGGGAAAACCAGATAAACCCCAAACCAGGTATTTCCATGATAACTCAGAACCAAAGAAGAGAACGTAGTGTCTTAAGTAAAAGCAAAATAAATGTGTATTTTAGAACTTAAGCATCCCTGTGTGTCCTTTTCTTTGTCATACTAGCTGGTACCAAAACCTAGGTCCAGCATCTTCCTCCCTGCAGCCTGGAGTAGATGCCAGCCCTGCAGCCAGAGGTCAAGAACTTGCTTTCTCAGCAGACTCGTGTGTGTCGGTGTCCGCAGCCAGTTGCACAGTAGAGCTGCCAAGCAGTTGTGTCTAAAGCAAATAGAGCCATGTTTCTTTAGAGGTGGCAAGAAGTCTAGGCACAGAGTGCAGGGCCAGCTCAATTGCTTTGGGATTCCACCCTGGCCTCTCTCTGTTCCTTTAGTCTTCATGTAAGATTCCTATGTGGCCACAAGATGGATGCTGAGTCTCTAGGTGCCATGTGTGCATTTTGGCCAACAAGAATGAGAAAAGACAGCAAGAGTGGCCATTCCCACTGGGTCATGCCCTTCTAGAAGTTTCCTTGGAATTCCACTGAGGAAAATTTGAATATATCATATTGGCCAGACCTAAGTCTCATAATTACACTGTTTTCTTTAAATGATACCACACAACTGGTCACACGGACTTTGACCTCTTTTGCTATTAATAGGGAGGGTGGATATTGGGGGGCATCGAACCATGACATGTTCTTGGAAAACACTGAATAATAAATGAGGTGACAGGAGAGTGAAGGCCTTTTCCAAGCTTTAGAGGACTTAGAAACAGTGTCTTATGGGGGAAATTAGTAGAGGTGTTTAGACAGGCTAAATTTGAGGTTCCTTCAAGGCATCCAAGTGGATCTGTCTAGCTTACAGTTGGAATTGAGGGGAATATTTGGGGCTGAGGATTTAGAGGTGGAGTCCTTAATACACAAAGTTGCTTGTAGTTTCTACATAAAACAAGACAAGTCCATCAGCTGAGAGTGGAAGGGAAGAAAGTGGGTTGGCAGAGTAGATAGGCTGCTGCGGGTGAGAGCGCTTTCAGTGTTCATGGACTTCTCTAGTCACTCAGACAGATCACATGATTTTTCGTGAGCAGTTTTGGCCCCTTGGAAAGACTCCCACACGTGTAGATCCCACCAAGCTTGCACCTGTGCTAGGGAGTCTGAGGAAGGGCAGAAGGGAGGAGGGAGCTGAGAGTGATCCCAAGTTGATGTTTTGAATTCTCTGATGGTTGTTGGCAAGCTAGACTCAGCAGTCTTGATGAAGTGAAAATTATGTTTAGCCTTACGAGAGCCAATGTGCTTGGAGGATGAGAAGTGACAGGCTTCTATGAGATTATCCCTCAGGATTCACAGAAAGCTGGTTCTAGTGTTTTAAGAAAATGGGGATTCCACCCCCAGAAGCGGCAAGAAGTCCCCTGAAGATGCCCAAATCTACTCATTGCTCATCTCTTACATAAAATGGTAATCTGCATATCTTCTTTACACTTTAAATGATCCCTAGATAAGTCATAATACCCAGTACAGTATAAATCCTATGCAAGTGGTTGTTAGACTGTTTTGTTTTTTATTGAGTTAGAATCTTGATATATATTCTTTGCTGACATAAAACTTACTATACAAGCCTGGGATTGCCTTGAATGACAATTCTCCCGCCTTAGCCTTCCTGAGTGCTGGAATTGCAGGCAGGTGCCAAAACCCGATTCATCACACCTTTTCTATTGTTTACCAATAAATGACAAGTAAAAGAAAGGTTGTACTTGCTCAGCACAGCCATAGCCACTGTTAGACTAACTGTGCAGTGTGTATCTGCGGCAATATGGTTCTTTCTTTCGCTATTTTTGATATGAGATTGGTTGGGCTTGAAAAAGGGCTTTAGGCATGATGTATTCATTAGTAAAAACAAAATCTCAGCTGTGATCTCAAGGGAGGAAAGAAGAGATTGCTGCAGAGGGAGTCAGTCATGGAGAGCTTGGTGGTGATGTTACAGAGCGAGAAGACAAAGAGGGAGAAATCACCAGTCACCCAAGACCCAGTGCCGTAACAGAATTCCCAAAGGGATAGGACAGGACTGGGCAGGTGAGGAAGGAGGAAGGTGGCCTAGTCTAACGGTTCCAGTGTCAAGAGAAAGCAGGCAAGAAGAGCGTGCAGCCAGCGTGCTCTGCTATATGTGCAGAGCGAGGCTCAAGGCATGTCTGGGGGATGTAGGGCAAAGATGGAGAGCATGGCCTAGAAAGAGGAGCCTCTGAGGATGCAGAGGCAAGACCCGAGGCTCTGTGGTCCTGATATCCTTGGGGGAAGGAGGCACGTTTGCCTCCTGGGATAAAGCAGGAGGTTAGCCGGTGAAGACTTGAAGTTGGAGTAAACGTTCATGAGAGTGGAACGCTTCTTCCCACACAACAAAGAGGGTCAAACCCTCTCGAGGAGGACAGTGGTGGGCTGACTGCCACACCAGACAGCAGGAGGTTAGTGTTTGGGAAAGCAGAGCGCTCGCTGAAACATTCTAGGTTGTCAGTGAGGGCAATGTCAGAAGATGTTAGCTTGGGAATGGCAGGTGGAGCAAAGCCGAGTGGCTGTCCAGTGTGAGCCCTGCCCAAACTGCTGAGGGTCTAGGTTTAGAGCACTGGTGTAGGGGCTGGAGGATTTACTAGTCTGACTGCTTGAGCTAATGGTACGTTCCAGCCCTCAGTGGCTCTCAGGCCTTCAGATGCAGACTTCAGTTTATACCATGCCACCAGTCTTCCTGGGATGTCAGCATCTTCGAAATGGCAGGCTCCTTATAATAAACTTTATGCTCTCCACGTTATCCCATTGGCTCAGTGCTATCAGAGATCAATGAATAATGCAGATGCCAAGGCTTCTGAATTTTTCTGAGTTGAACTCAGCTGCCTCAGAATGAGACCAGACAGACTAGACTGATCCAAGCAAGAACATGGGAAGGAAAGGATGAAGAGGAGCCAAAGCAGAACGAAGGCAAATGGGATTATAAAAGCAGAGTGGGCATGAATGGAGAAGGAAATGAGGACCCCCAGCAAACACAGGCTGAGGGAAAGTGGAGTGGTTCTTTGAGAAAATTATCAAAATAGACAAACTTTTATCCAAACTAATCAAAAGGCAGAGAGAGAATATTCAAATTAACAAAATCAGAAATGAAAAGGGGGACATAACAACAGACACTGAGGAAATCAGAGAATCATTAGATCATACTACAAAAACCTGTACTCTACAAAATTAGAAAACATAAAAGAAATGAACAATTTTCTAGATAGACAGTGTGCCTGATCTAATGGGAGTTCACCAAATCCAGCTGGACCAGGACTGAACGAGCATGTGATCAAACTGGACTCTCTAAATGTGGCTGCCAATGGGGATGGACTGAGAAGCTATTGATAATGGCACTGGAACCTGTCTTTTCTGCATGTATTGGCTTTTTGGGATCCTAGTTTGCTTGGATGCACACCTTTCTAGGCCTAGATGGAGTGGGGAGGGCCTTGAACTTCCCACAGGGCAGGATACCCTGCCCTCTCTTAAGGATGGAAGGGGAGGGAGGAGGGTTAGTGGGGGAGGGGGAGGGGAATGGGAGAAGGGGAGGAAGTTTCAATTTTTGAATAGAAAAATAAAAATTGAGGGAAAAATACTGAGGGGGAGGGAAGAGGAGAAAGGGAGGGTAGAAGAGAAAAATATATAGCTCAATAAAATCAATTTTAAAACAGTATCTTTTAAACAATAGTTATGAAAGACAACATCTGATACAGACTGGGGGGTGGAGATGTGAAGGCATTGGTGAGTATATAACCTTCTATATCCAGATGGATTAGATGGCACCCATTAAGGATGGTGCCATCTGGTGGTTATGCACATAGGTTTGTAGTCATACAAGTGACATGGTTGGACTCTCATCTAGCTCTTCATCCTTACCTATAGGGGAGACATGGACCTACTGTGTATCTCTGTGGCCCTATAACTCCTCATCTGTAAATGGGAACATGATAGTACCTACTCTACAGTTTTTTTTCTGAAGATAATGTAGCTAATACATACAAAAGAATTAGCATTTTGTCAGCTTCTTATTTGTTACTATGAAAGTTGTTGGGTATTAGATTTCCTGTAGCTGTCAGTGGATATACTGATATGACCTGGGTGACTTGAACTATATTATCTCAGAGCCCTGGAGATCAGAAGGCTGAGATTACAGTATCATTAGGACATGCCTCTTTGCCAATTCAAAGATGATTCCATTTTTGCCTCTTCCAGCTCCTGATGTTCTTTGGGCAATGGTCATATTGCTGTTGTCCTGTCCTCTGTGGTCCCACTGCATCCTCCTCTTCTGACTCTGTAACCTTCTTGTTTCATTCATGTAAAGACACTTGCTACTGGGTGTAGAGATGAAGTTGTACCCTGTA
The DNA here is from genome assembly GCA_004026605.1 of Ondatra zibethicus. Classification (NCBI taxonomy): domain Eukaryota; kingdom Metazoa; phylum Chordata; class Mammalia; order Rodentia; family Cricetidae; genus Ondatra; species Ondatra zibethicus. The sequence goes on along the minus strand of PVIU01005366.1, from coordinate 24,958 downwards.
ACATGGCCTCTGTGAATTCAAGGTGTGGTGGTGCACACCTTTAATCCCAGCACTTGGGAGGCAGAGGCAGGTGGATCTCTGTGAATTCAAAGACAGGCTGGTCTACAGAGGGAGTTCCAGGACAGCCAAAAATATACAGAGAACCTGTCTCAAAAAGTAAAAGTAAAAATGAAAGAAATAGAGGTTAAAGTAAAGCCACATAAAGATGGAAAATACACAGAGAATCTGGATACTGTATGTTATTATGCTCTCTTTGAATTGTTTGAATGCTGAGGAAGGAGCAACAGCTGCTAAAAGATATTTGTTTATAAATGCTGCTAACTTAATCCAAGATAGGTATTTTGAAAATACCTCGACTTCAAAATTGAAGTGAAAAGGTATGTTACTTTGGAGAAGAGATTTTGTTTTTGTTTTCACAGGAAATGAGAGGTTGTGGATTCATTTTGAGTTAAAAAAATCAGGTTTGATCAAGGAAGACCATCTGAGAAATCTCCAGTAGGAACAGATGGCCCAGATGTCAGAGTTCTATATCTGGAACAGGTTCAAGACTGCTGCCTGAGATAATCAAGACTCACAGGATACTCCAGTCAGGACTTGATCATAATTCAAAATTTTCTTTAGGTCCCCATAAGATTATCAGTGCCCCAACCAGCAGGAAGTAGCCTGGAATACTATGCCCACATTCCCCCCCCCAAAAAAAATGGACTATGGTATTTTCCTTTGTTTAAAACAAAAAAGGGGGAAGTGGTGTGGGACAATTCTGTATTCTGTCAATTATGTTTTAAATAAACCCTCTTTGGCCAGTAGCCAGGCAGGAAGTATAGGCAGGCGGGACAACCAGACAGGATGTAGAGGTGGGTCAATAAGAACAGGAGAATTCTGGGAAGGAGGAAGCCTATTACTCCCCAGTCCTGTCCAGACACAGAAGAAGCAGGATATGACCTGCCCCACTGAAAAAGGTACTGAGCCATGTGGCTAAAATAGACAAGAATAATGGGCTAATATAAGTTATAAGAGTTAACAAGAAGCCTGAGCTAATGGGCCAATCAGTTTATAACTTATGTAGACCTCTGTGTGATTTTCTTTGGGGCTTACTGGCTGTGGGAACTGGGCAGGACAGAAACCCCAACAAGCAGGCCCTCAGACAACAGTACCCTATTCAAATTCGATCCATACTGTATAAAGCAATGGTGTTCAGTCCATGCCTTTCCCAAAGTAACCCCATTAAAACAAACAGCAGACGTTGGCTCCATTTCTAGTACAAATGCTGGGGTAGAGTGACTGTATCTTGGTGTATGGGTATGTGCAGGTAGGTCATTACAACTTGTCTAGTACAAACCATGTCACAGACTGACAACTAACTTAAACAAATAAAACACCAAACTGGGTTAGGAACACATGGGCACATAGATGTACTAAAATAATATCAGAGAGAAACAAACGAATCTGCCACTGCCTATGGCCACATCTATCAGGCAAATTCACAAATACTGAGTGAATTACTAACAAAGATTGTGAGTTTATTGATATTCTGACATTGTGGAAATGCACAATTGTGTCCATCTGCATTTCTGACACAGAAAACACTCACCATTATGTTCAGGATCTATTTGGAAAACCCATGATGACCTCCTCATCCCAAGACCCATAGTTACACTTGCAGAGACCCTTTGCCCATAGGCTTAGGAGATTAGGAAGCAGAAATGTCTTTGTGGAAGCCAGCAGTGAGTACACTGAAAGACCAGATGGCAAGTATCCTAGCTTTCTCTCTGTTGCTGTGATAAAATATCCTGACTGAAAGAGACTTATAGAGGCAAGAGTTTACTCAGCTCATAACTTCAGGTCACAGTGCATTACTGGAAGATGTCAGGTTGTAACTTGAAGCATCTGGTGACACCACATCTACATTCATGAGGAGAGATAAATTAATGCACTTATGCTATCTACTTGCAGGTTTTGCTCGGCTAGCTTTTTCATTTTGTATACAGTTAAGGGGCAAGCCTAAGGAATGGTGCTGCCCACAAAGGGTAGGTCTTCCTACCTCAAACAAGAATTAAGACAGTTCCCCACAGACATGCCCATAGACAAACCTGATACAGACAATCTTTCAATTGAGGCTTTCTTAGATTCTAAGTTGTGGAAAACTGACATTTAATCATTACACAAGTACAGCTTAAACTACCATGACAGAAATGCCTATAGAAGAGAAAGCTTCTGAAATGGAAGCAATGTGTACATGGGAAATGGCGTGTTCTAACTCCAAAAATAGGGCTTTGCCTCAAACAATGAATTGTCACCTGAAGAAAAAGACCTAAGAAGAGGCTGGCTGGCTGATCACATCTGTTACTATATAATGGCTTACTGCTGCTATTGTCCATGCCTGCAGATAGCTTACTTTGTACTCTTTATTAAAAGCACTTGTACATTCCTGACACTGAGTGCAAGAGCAGTATACCAGTGTCCTGACTTCAGGTTAAAACACTGAGCCACTTACAACTATGATTCTGTCAGGACTGTAGTGTTTATGCCATCAGATGAGATGTTCAGAAGTTCAATTATTCCTGTGGAATAATTGTATACAAAATAGAAAAGTATCCAATTATACGATAAACTTTGTGTAGCAAAATTTTGTTTAAAGTTAAAAAAATAAATAAGAGCAGAGCAATGGTGATGCACGCCTTTAAATCCCAGCACTCAAAAGGCATAGGCAGGTGGATCTCTGTGAGTTCAAGGCCAGCCTGATCTACAAGAGCTAGTTCCAGGACAGGCACCAAAGCTACATGGTGAAATCCTGTCTCAAAAACCAAACAAAAAGTTTGAAAAATAAATAAAAATTAAAACTAATCATTCAGCGAGGAAGGGCAGAAAGCCTGGTAGAGTAGGGAATGAGGCTAGTTCATAATTATTGGAAAGGTGGGAAACATTGTGTGCACTTCTCAGATGTGCTGGTTTTAACATAACACCTCCAAGCAGAGCCCCTTGTAATGGCTCTGCCCAGGGAAAAGCTAGGTATCACCCAGGGCAATGTGAAGCCACTGAGTAGAGAACAGTATGTGCAAAGCTCAAAGTTGCATGAGTGCCACCAGCACAAGAGGCTTCATATACACAGAGTGAGAAGCTTCCAGAGATAGAGGGCTGCCAGGAAGCCAAGGCCAGACAGCCAGAATCCCCACTACCCTCCCTAGTGCCCATTATACCTATGCCCACCTCACTGCTCTTGAGCTAACTTCCTGGGGCTTATCCCCCAAATCCACCTATCCTTTGAAGACTTCCTCTTCATGCAAGCTTCACAGGCAGCTGGATGGGTTTTTCTGGTATCTGGAGAGTAGTTGAGCCTTTTCAGTTTTTTCCACATTTGCAATATCATTATGCAGTTTTTTTTAAAACATGAGAGTGCAGCTTTCTCTTCATAGCTGAAGCACTATCTCTGTCAAAGTGGTTAAATCTATCTACTCAGCTCTTTCTCTGCTTTGTCACACAGAACCACTGTGTTAATAGGAGGATGTAAATCAACTCTGAAGGGAGTGATTAAGGTTTACAGATAATTGTGCTGTCAATTGAGATAAGTTATCATGCACTATTTGCATAGATAAAGGCCACCCTAGGAATAATCTGGCTTCTCCCCTTTTGAATTAATATTTGGGAAGAAGAGAACAATTAAAATATTCCAGATAGGGAAATTTGCCAAATCCCAATGATAGTAGTTGGCTTTGTTTTAAGTTCTGAAGTGAAATTAAGAAGCTTAGTATCAGATAGGTCAGGAGGAAGGAGAAGATCATTTGGAGCCAAGACTAGAGTCCATCTGCTTGATTTTCAAGCTTTTATTGGTGTGTGGAGTGAGTGCCATAGGTCCTTTTGAAGGTCTGTACTTCCCAACAAAAACACATAAGCACAGGAAATTCCCTGCAGAGTGTTCTCCCTCCCAGAAGCCTACGCACAAGTTCCTGAAGGGATCTGGGGAAGGCAGGATCCTGGGAAAGGCAACGCTCAGAACACTGGGACTGGAAGTTCAGGTGGAACAGATCGCTGGTATACAAGAAGAGCCTGGGGAAGGAAATCCGTAAATAAGGCCTCTGGTTTCACGCATTCTTGGTTATTTCATTTTATTTTTTTTAAGTTTTTACTTATTTATTTATTTGCTGCCAGGCTTAGAAGCTGTATTGCCAAGCAACACAGTACTATTAGCTTTGTATTGGTCATACTCTGAATTTGAGTTCCAGTGCTAAGCGTTGTCTAAAACATTTTTCAGAAACTTGGAGGTTAGCTCAAACCAATGGAACTGTCAACTCTTCCCTTGATCCCACAGAAGTGTTCAGTGGGTGACTTTTGACTTCAGCAATCCAGAACAGTACCTCTATTAGAGCTTGCTAAAAAAAAAAAAAAAAAAAAAAAAAGTTTCCTATGGGTGGGATTAAGCACGTGCACAGCACTAATCTCTAACCTTTTCCTTGGATCTCCTATGAGCTCTTTCTATACTTTGTGTAATTATTCAGCCACAGAGAAGGCTGCACTTCCGGGTTCTTAAGGCAGGCGCGTGTGGACAGGCCCTCAGGCACAAAGGGCCCCGTGTGACTCCCGTGAGCGCATGCATGGTTACATCCACGCATGACTCATCTAAACCGTTGCACGCATGTGTGAGTTGCCTGTCATCTGCGTCATCAGTGTGATGTAGTAACGCCATCCCCCCTGTGTGCGTGTGCTAGGCAGCTTTTAAAAGCTGGACACGCCATTTTCTCCCTTTATGCACACCTTTTCCCAGGCCTGTATGCACCCCCTCCTAAGCGGGTTTGTTGGTGTTCCATGTCTCCTTCTCACTCGTGCCAGGTAATTTCATTAGTGACGAGACTCGAGAGGCTCTCCCGGCCCAGGCCCCTCTCCCGGGGTCAGGATCTAGAACCGGGGATTTTCTCCAAAACAACTGAGTGTTCCATATGCCTGAGCGCAATTTCTTCGAACAACACCAGCTTCAATTGGTGAGTTTCCCCATTCTGGCCAGCTTAACCATTCCTCTGAACCTGAGGAATTGACTGCTTAGCTCCGGCAACCCTCTGGTGTTCCTAGAAACGGGGGTACTGCCCCCAACCACAGTCTTCAAGGCTACAGTTGTTCCCTTCGCTGGCATTCATCTGTGGATTGCTTCCATCAGGTGAGATTATGTTTGGAATGGCCCCGGGGCCAATCCACGCATGACTGAGGGCCCAGGGTCCTTCAGATCCTTCTTTCTCTCTTTTTTCCATTCCTTTTCTTTTCTTTTTTTCCTCACCGTGAGAGGCTATTTGGAGCAGCCTCTGGCCTTGCTGGGTTCCAAGTCACCCAACCAGATCTAGACAGGCCTAACCGTCTCACCCGTGGCAAGGGGATGCCCTCCCACAGGTCTTGTGACCTCTGATTTGCACCCCGCCTATAGGAGGAGATGTCCCGTTATAGGTCTTGAGGTGTCACCATCTCACGGGTTTTCACGGTGTCAACTATGGGAAGCAAGCCATCCAAACCCATCAATCCAGCCTCCCCCCTGGGATGCCTTTTAGAGGCCCTGAAACCCCAGGCCTTAATGCCCTACCTACAGATCCCCACACTTGTCCACCTTTGTTCAAAAAAATGGCCTCATTACAATTTAGATGGTAATCTAAAGTGGTCGCCTAATGGCACCTTTGATCCCGATATTTTATGGGAGCTTTCTAACTACTGTCAGTGCACAGGCAGATGGAAGGAGTTTCCCTATATCCAAGCCTTTTACTATTTAGGCTCTAAGCCTAAGCCCTCTGTCCTTACAAGCTGTTATCCTGCTCACATGTTCCTGGCTATGCCATCTGTACTGGAAGAACCCTCTACTTCCGCTCTGGACCCAGCTAATGAACCCCCGCCTTTTCGACCTCAGCACGCATCTACTCCCATACCCCCAGTTTCTACTCCTGTCCCTTCAGCCCCTGCCGTCACTCCTTCAACCCCTGTTTCTACTCCTGTCCCATCAGCCCCTGCCATTGCTCCTTCAACCCCAGTCTCTTGTCCCTTTAGCTCCTACTCCTGCTTCTACTTCTGTTTCTACGCTGGTTCCTTCACCCACTGCTCCCAATCACGCCAAGGAACCCACATCTTCCCAACCTCAACAGGCAGATACTTCTGCTCCTTTACCTCCCGCTGCCTCGCCACCTCCCTCCACTTGCTCTTCAGCTCTCTCTCCTTTCCCCCACTACCTGCTCCAGTAGCTCCGCTGAATCATTCGTCCTCTCCGGTGCCAGGCCGCAGCAGTCACCCTGCTCTGGCACCCACCTTTACCCCTTCTCTCACACGCTCACGTGCTGCTATGGAACCTATCCCTAACCAAGCCAAGCCTGCTACACTTCTCCTGTTGCAAGAGGTGGCTGGCATAGATGGATTGATTAGGGTACATGTTCCTTTCTCACTCTCAGAATTCTCCCATATAGAACAAAAACTGGGGTCCTATACATCTAATTCTACCACTTTCATAAAACAATTCCAATATCTCACCCAGTCTTATAATCTTACCATTCATGACATCTATATGATCTTATCTAATAACCTACTTCCTGAAGAGCGCAGGTGAGTTTGGAAACAGGCCAGACTACATGAAGATGAGATTCACCAAACTCTTGCCTCCCACCCTCCCAGAGCAGAGGTGGTCCCAAAGCAAGAGCCACACTGGGATTATAATACTCCAGGTGGGATTTTAGCTAGGGACCAGTTTTTAACTTGCCTCCTGGCAGGTCTCTGTATGGCTGCCCTCAAACCAGTAAACTATACTAAGCTCTCAGGGATCATACAGATACAAAGGAAAATCCTTCTGCATTTTTGGAACACCTCACAAAAGCTCTGTTGCAGTATACTAACTTAGATCCAGAAACCACGGAGGGCAGACAGTTACTCATGACTCATATTTTAATCAGTGGTACTCTGACATTAGGGCTAAACCTAAATGTTTGGAGAAAGGCCCCTTGACCCCGCAGGCAGAAGTCTTAGAGTTGGCTTTTAAGGTGTACTATGCAAGAAATGGCAAAGCCTGAAATCACTGTCATGTACTAACCACGGCCTCCTGACCAGCCAAGGTGACAGACCGCCCGATCCATGTTGTCTGTGCTGCTTCCTTGCCTCCTGGGGCTTGAGAACTGCCAGGCCTGTGATTCAAATGTGGTAGAACTGGTCACTGGGCCCGAGCATGCCCTAATCCTTATTTTGGTCCTGCAAGACTTTGTCTGAGATGCCATAGGGAAGGACATTGGGCAGTAGATTGTCCTCGTGCACGTAGTGGCATGGAGACATCAAACCCAGAAAATTCCCAAGTTGACCTTCTAGGTCTGGCCATGGACGAGTGAAGCTGTCTGGGCTCCTTTGACCTGACCACAACCGTCATCTGTAACAGGGAGCCACAGGTAAACATCACTGTATCAGGATGGCCCATCTCCTTTCTCTTGGACACCAGAGCCACATACTCGATACTGAGGGAATTCTGGGGACCTACCTCTCCTTCTAGTTTCCCTATTGTCGGGGTAGGGGGACAGCCTTATCTACCTCAGCAGACCCCACCACTTAACTGTGTTTTTAGGGGTATTTATCTCACTCATTCATTTTTAATCATGCCAACCTGCCCAGTACCTCTCATGGGAAGGGATTTTTTAGCAAAAGTAGGAGCTTCCATTTCATTTGCTCCTTCCATTCACCTTACCTCAGACTTGCCAGCAGCTCCACTCCTCCTTCTCCTAGCCTCCCAACCTCTCAACCCCAATATGTCTTTTACTCTACCAGCCTTCCAGGTGGACCCCCAAGTCTGGGACACCCAAAACCCCTCCATTGCTAAACACCATTCCCCCATTGTTATCCAAGATGGGTGATGTACAAGATCCCACTAAGTACATCACCCAAGCTCAGTACCCCCTCTCTCTCCAGAGCCTTAGGGGACTTAAGCCTATTATCTCTGACCTTTTAAGAAAAAACCTACTTTGCCCCACCTCTTCTCCCTTTAACACCCCTATACTTGCTGTTAAAAAACCTAATGGAACCTATCATTTGGTTCAAGACCTCTGGCTCATTAACTCCACAGTGGTCCCTCTTCATCCTGTAGTGCCTAATTCTTACACACTTCTTTCCACTATTCCTCCAGGAACCTCCCACTTCTCAGTTCTAGACCTCAAGGATGCCTTTTTCTCTATTCTGCTCAGCTCTCAATCTCAAAACATCTTTGCCTTCACCTGGACTGATCCTGACACTCACCTCTCCACACAGCTCACCTGGACTGTTCTCCCCCAGGGATTCCAGGACAGCCCACACCTGTTTGGCCAGGCTTTAGCTTCTGACCTTCTCTCACTGTCTCTCCCTAAGTCTAAACTCATACAGTATGTGGATGACATTTTACTTTGCAGCCCATCATTGGAGATCAGCAAAGTGATACCTCCACTCTTTTAAATTTCCTGTCTAAAAGGGGCTATAGAGTCTCACCTTCTAAGGCCCAAATGTCTACCCCTCAGGTAATTTATTTGGGATTAACTATAACCCCAACTCAAAAGGCTATTACTCTAGACAGAAAGAAACTAATTCAGTCCCTTGTTGTTCCTTCCACAAAAGAAGAGGTTTTATCATTCCTAGGAGTGGCTGGCTTCTTGCATTCCTGGATCCCCTCTTTTTCTCTCCTTGCCTGCCCCTTATATGAGGCAGCTCTCGGCTCTCTGCATGAGCCCCTTCTCCATTACTAAATCTGTCCAGAGACTCCAGCAAGCCCTTACCCAGGCCCCAGCTCTTCATCTCTTAGATTTAACACGTCCTTTCTCCCTCTATGTAACAGAGAAGGAGGGATATGCTCTTGGGGTCCTAGGACATCAGCTGGGACCTTCTTTTGCACCCGTAGCATTCCTGTCAAAGAAGATGGACCTCACCACTCAGGGCTGGGTACCCTGCATATGTGCTTTAGCGGCCATTGAGCTTCTTATTCATGAGTCAAAAATACTAACCTTTGGGTTGCCCACCACTGTCTTCTCCCACCACAATCTGTCCCATCTCTTAACTTACAAAGGCTTACAATCCTTACCACCTTCCCGAGTTCTTTCCCTCCAGGTGGCACTAGTAGAAGATGCCACACTCACTTTTCAATGCTGCCCACCCCTTAATATCTCAAATCTCCTACCTCAACCTAACATTAATTACTCCCCATCTCACTCCTGCATAGAGATCTTAGAGGATCTACTGCCCCACCCCTCACATATACAGGAGGGCAAACTGTCCCAGGCCACTTATACCTGGTACACAGATGGCAGCTCCTTTTTATGTGATGGGACCCGTAGAGCAGGGTATGCCATAGTATCAGATACTGGGGTAGTGGAGGCATGGGCCCTCCCTGCCCATACCACTAATCAGCAGGCTGAGTTGATAACTCTTACCTGTGCCTTCCATGTAGCAAAAGAACACTCTTTAAATGTTTACACAGACTCCAAATATGCCTTTCATAGCCTCCTGTCCCACGCAGCTATCTGGAAGGAGCGTGGGCTTCTTACAATGAAAGGAGGATCCATAACTAACTCAAGTTACATTATGGACCTGTTAAAAGCCTCCCATCTTCCCAAAGTTATAGGAATTATTCACGGTCAGTCTTATTGACAGTTCCATTATTTCCAAGGGAAATAACCGGGCTGACCAAGCAACTAAAACAGCAGCATTCCAGAGCCCAAACCTACCTCAATCACTTCAGGGGGTTCATACAGTACAGCCCACATTCTCACAGATACTCCCTGACACCCAGCAAATTCTGTCCTACCTACATCAGCTCTTTCATCCTAATAGTAAATCTCTGTTTTATTTTGTCAAGGCTCACCTCCAACCCACCCCTGAGGACTTAGAGTTCTTAAAAGCTATCACTGCCTCTTGTCAAATTTGTCAAACGTCAGATCCCAAGACCAAATGCCATAGCTTCCCTTTTCCTACCCACCAGGCCAGGGGCTCCCTTCCAGGAACTGAGTGGCACTCATATGCACACGGTCAGAAGAGTTAAATATCTCCTGGTCTTGGTGGACACAATGTCTGGGTGGATTGAAGCATTTCCCACCACTAATAAGAGGGCCCAGACAGTTTCTGATGTTCTTCTCCAGAAATCATCCCATGGTTTGGAATCCCATCCTCTCTTCAGTCAGATAATGGCCCAGAGTTCACTTCCCAGATTTCCCAAAATTTGTCCAAGGCTCTTAACATCCCCTGGCATTTTCACATCCCATACCACCCTCAGTCTTCAGGGAAGGTAGAATGAACTAACTGCTCTTTAAAAAATGTTCTTGTTAAAATGTCACAGGAGCTTCACCTTAACTGTGTAAAACTTTTGCCTCTGGCCCTTCTAAGGCTTAGGGCTCTCCCCAAAAGCCCCCTTTTCATCTCACCCTTTGAACTCATGTATGGGCGGCCAGTTTTAACCCCCGGCCTCTCACCTAAAACCTCTCCCCTTCCTGATCACCTGTTTACTCCACTGTTATCCCATCTACGCTCTCTATTATGGGACTTTACCGACTACTTATTACCTCAACCATGTGTTAATTCATGCCCACTGTTGATTAAAATAGGGGATCAGGTATTATTCTCTCCCCCAGACCAACGTCCCTCACCACTTTCCCCTAAATGGCAGGGCCCCTTTAAAGTAATTCTTGTAACTCCCACAGCTGCCAAGCTCGAGGGACTTCCTCATTGGATTTACCTGTCACATCTTAAACCTTTTACTCTCCCAGCTCAAGATACTCCCTCATATATAATAACTCAAACAGGGCCCTGTTCCCTTAAGTTCCAGAGGACACCAAGATCAGCCACTCTCTCTCCAGTTCCAGAAAAATAAAAGCCTCATCCTTACTCAACTCTCCTGTACCAGAAACTCCATATACTCTCCCTTTTCCTCTTTCTCCTATCTGCTTTACCAACTTCTGCACATCTCCAATGTCATGCTTAAATTTCCAGTTAACCACTCAGCTGTTATTACAGGGACCATCATTAAACATAGAGACGGAGGTACAAGGACTGTCAAAAGCCCAGGTGGTAAGAAACAATAACGAGTTCATAACCCCAAACTCCAAAAAACTCACAAAACAGACTTTAACATAACAGGTTTATCACTGACTGCAGCAGTGTTTCCTGGATGTTAAGGTAATACCGTGATGCAAAAGGAAAACCAGTGCCTTAGGATTTACTTCAGGTAAAACATTAACGGGTCTAATAATTACCCTTTTTGATAATTTCCTTTCTTCCCCCCCACCATCTTCCATTCTATCATCATAATCATAAACTTCTAATATGTCTAAAATCTATTTCTTTTCAAACATTTTTTTCATAAGCTCCAGGGAATCAATTGGACCTACCTAAATGGACCAGACTCACCCAGAATAAGTATCATTTAATCTTCCCTTATCATTCCTGGTCTCAGGAACCCCTGAGAAATTCCATCCTCCACCCTCCCAAAAAAGAACTCCCCTCTCTCTTACATCTTGGGACTCTCCTCTCTTAATCGCCAGGATCTAAAATTTTTTTCCAGACAAAATTTTCTGCCTTTCCAGCATCTTGTGAGGTCCAAGCTGCCAGCCAGCCAGATCCTCAGAGCTCAGAAAATACAACAGTAATCAGCCACCCCAGGACATGGTCAAACATCTCAACTCCTCGATACCTACAAAGTGAAGGTGAAGCAGTCACTTAGCGTGAAGCAGTCACAAGAGACCTTACGACCCCCCCAAACCTCCCAAATTTTTATAATAAACAAAATGGTGGAATGTAATTATTCAGCCACAGATAAGGGTGCACTTCTGGGTTCTAAAGGCAGGCACGGGTGGACAGGTCCTCAGGCACAAAGGGCCCCACGTGACCCACGTGAGCATGGTTACATCCACGCATGACTCAGCTAAACCTTTGTGCGCATGCATGAGTCACCCGTCATTTGCGTCATCAGTGTGACATAGTCACGCCAACCCCCTGCGCACATGTGCTAGACAGCTTTTTAAAGCTGGTTGTGCCATTTCTCTCCCTCTTTGCACACCTTTTCCCAGGCCTGTGCGCACCCCGCTCTAATAAACTCCTAAGCAGGTTTGTTGGTGTTTCGTGTCTCCTTCTCCCTCGCGCCAGGTAATTTCACTTTGGAGCACCCTGCTTTTTTACCCCATAATGATCCCTAAACTGCCCTCGAGAAGACTAGCTCTCTCATCTCCACTCAGTTGGCTGCATCATGAAGGAAGAGCCAGTTACTTCAATGATTGGTGCTCTGTGCATCAGGCAACAAGTCTGGTTCAGTAACAGTTGGGGAACAAGGTGGAGAAGCTTGGATGCTAGAATGAGGAGTTGTGGCTATTTTTATTAAAGTAGGGATGGGGCTGCTACCTCTTTTGAAACAATGTCCACCCCCTGAAGACCCAAGAAGGGAGCTAGATCTGGAGCATGCCACATTTCTATCTGTACTGTCTCATCTGTACAATGGGAATAACAAGACCTTACCTCCCTAGTTCAAAAAGATGTTCTTAGGTCATCATGAGAACAAATTAAGATAGGTAAATGTGGTAGTTTGAATGTAATTGGCTCCCATAAACTCATAGGGAGTGACACTCTTAGGAGGTGTGGCTTTGTTAGAGTAGGTATGGCCTTGTTAGAGAAAGCATGCCACTATGGGGGTGGACTTTGAGGTTTCCTATGCTCAAGATGTTGCCCAATGTCACAGGCCACTTCCTGCTGCCTTCTGATCAAGATGCAGCATCATGTCTGTCTGCTCACTGTTATACTCCCACCATGATGACAATGGACTGTAAAGCTGTAAGTCAGCCTCCCCAATTAAATGTTTCCCTTAAAGAGTTGCTGTGGTCATAGTGTCTCTTCATGATAATAGAAACTCTGATAAAGACAGTAAGTAAAAGTATTTGGGGATGGAAACTTCCAGGTTACTAAAGGATAAATTGATAACTTATTAACATTAATTAGCTTGAAACTTAGTGGGTGTACCCATTCAAAGCCCTCAACTATGGGGGAGTGAGCTTTTAATGTGGTTTGCCATTATTACTCAAGGCAAGAGAATGAGAAAATCTATAGACAGGTAGCAAAGCCAACTAGGAGGCAAGAACACATTGTTTCTGAAGCAGAGAGCAGCAATAGTCCAGGCATTTCATTGCCTTTGAATGTGAATGGAAAGGCCCCAGCTGAGGTCTGGAAGATATCAATCCCACATGCTCCTGAATTCTTTCATATTCCAAAACCAGATGGTGAATGAATTAGATTCTCAGTGATATCTATTGTCTGGGGTTCATGAATGATTGACTCTATTGGGAGCAGCTTAGATGATCTTCATGGAAAAGGTTTTGGCAAATGATCTCAGGCAGAGACACCAGCCAGGAAGGGCATTTGTCATAGCAGATGGAAGGACTGACCCTTGGAATGGGAAAATATACCTGTCTTTTTTTCTGAAAACTCATGACTATACTGGACATTTGTTATGTCATATGTCAATGAGTGAATCTCTCTTGCTTAGTGTGTATTAGCTTCTGGGACACTTTAGTTTGGTATGGTTGCTTGTGAGGTAATCTCAGAGACACTTAATAGGATCTGTTGGGACCTTCAAAGGTCATTTTTTTTTAAAAGAAGACAGAATAACCTGAACTATCTTTCCCCTGGGAGAAAGAAGATCTTATTAGAGGTTGAAAATCTACTACACATGAGAGCCAAGTGAGATCGTCTCTGTAGTGTAGTAAGAGTGCCCCTTGTTTGGGCTCACAGAAGGGACTTTGGCATCTTGAAACCAAATTATAAACTACCTAAAAGTTAATCAGATTCAATGATTTCTCCTTCCCCAAACTCCTGTAGCTATTTCATACTTATTATTTAAGATCCAGCTAAAGTAGTGCCTCCTTCAAGAAGGTCCCCGAAACCGTTCAGTGGCAGCCCTACTCCTGGATATCCTGTCACAGGACCCTGACAAATTTTTACTCATTTTCTCTCTGTGTGCAAGGCACATGCATGTGTGGAGAAGAGAAGGCATGTTGTGCACAGATTTTCTTAGGAGACAGTGTCACTAGTGGCCTAGAACTCACCAAGTAGGCTAGGATGACTGGCCACCGAGCCTCAGGGATCTACCTGTTCACCTGTTTCTGCCTCCTAGTGCTGAGATTACAGTGCCCAGCACCACACAACTGTTTTTTTTTTTTTTTTTGGTAGGGTTTTTTTTGAGATAAGAGGTTTCCCTGTGTAACAGTCCTAGCTGTTAGCTGTCCTGGAACTAGCTCTTGTAGACCAGGCTGGCCTCAAACTCACAGATACCAGGCTGGCCACAAACTCACAGAGACCGACCTGCTCCTGCCTCCTGAGTGCTGGGATTAAAGATGTGCACCATCACCACCCGGCTTGTTTTTGCTTTAACATGGGTTCTGGGGATTGAACATGGGTCCTCGTGCTTGCAAGAAAAGCACTTTCTCTACCCTAACCTCTACCCACTTAGCTCTCTAAGAAAAGGCATTCTGTTCTCACAACATGAAACAAAACTAAGCATCGCCTTCCACCTGGTGGCAGCAGATCTCACCAGAGAGAGATCTTTGAAGTCTTACTCTTGAGAAAACAAACCTATAAATTTGATGATACATCATAAGCACAGCAATGAACTGTACCATGCTTGATGTTAATATTGAATGGGGAAGTTCAGAAGTTAATCAGGTAAAAACTTGGGGAGAAAGTATTGTCCAGAAATTATTGATAGATCTGAGAAGCCTCAAAAATATTTAAAATGAGAACTTGCACCAGATCATTCTGAGGTCTGGGCCCTGAATGAACACTTGAGGCAGGGTACTTGAGAATGGCACTATATTGAGAGAATTCTGATGACCTGGAAGAGGGCATAATCACTAGGTGGGCAAGACCAAGACTCAGTACTGATGCTGAGTCTTTGCTTTGCCTGGTCTCAGCTGTGTAATCTTCAACCATTGTGTCTGACAATCTTGAGATGCTATGATGAAAATGGCTGGTTCTTCCCTGGATCATCGTCTTTCCCCTCAAAATCACAGGAAAAGCTGGGAGTAGTTATAGGGCCTGATTCTGGCCAAAGGTGTGTTACAGTGGGCATCCCCTACCCAGCCTCACCCCCGTTCACCTGTCCTCTCTCTTTTCCTGCCTCTGGAGGGAAGAGGCTCTGAAGACCTGGGAAGGGAGAAGGAATCACAGATGGAAGGGATCTGGGTTCTGAAATGGCATGTTAAAGGCACACACCCCCAAAACAGTCTGTGGATAGGGAATGCACTTTCATTGTGATGAACCATTGATATGTAATTGAAATTAAATTAATGTGACTAATATCAATTTATTTTCTTTCTATCATGAAGGCTAATAATGGCACTTGCTGCAGATATAGTAAGTATCAGAAAAAAATGCTTATTTGTACAGGAAGTCACTTGAGAGACAGTACCAATCCCTCTCATCTGAGTGAGCATGCTGGTGCAGACTCACTAACACTCAGCTCTCCTCCCATCTTCCTGCATGGTGACTAACAAAGGTTCACTACATTTCTTTATTTCATTATCTGGAGTTTTCTCTTCAAATGTTTCATTTTTATGATAAAAAGTGTTTTAATTGGCTTTTGGCTTGCGGTTCCTACTGAGTAACCCAGCTTGGCCTTAAACTCGCCGTCTTCCTTTCTTCTGCCTCCTGAGAGCTTGGATTCCAGGCATATTCCGCTAAGTCTGTGTGCATACTGTTAGTTTCTAAATGCGATTTTATTTCATTCTCAGATCTTGTTGAATATGACTCTTAGTGCAGCGGTATTGTTGAGATGGGTACAAGTGTTCGGATCAAGAAGGCTTTGTCTAATAAATGGATTAATCTATTCATACATTAATAAAGCAATGGACTAATTAGTTACAGAAGTGGATTTGTCAGAAAAGCCAGCTCTCTTCAATATATTTACTTGGTCTCAGCATTTGCTGCCCTTGTCATGTTATAATGTAGGAATAATGATGCATCTTTTAGTCTTCCCAGCATCCATTAATGTGAGCTAAACAGACCTCTGTTCTTTATAATTTCCAGTTGGATTCAGTTTTCAGTTGTACTCAGTATTCAGATATTCAGTTGTAGCAACAGAAAATGGACCAAGGCACTTATCTAATAAGGAAAAAATATCTTAAAATCTGTCGAATGGAAATGTCTACCCTCTGAAGATCATTGTTACTAACGTTTTGATATTGTTCTCTCCACAGTTGTTTAGACATATATGAATCTATCAACGCTGAGAACAGAATACACACACAACCTAGAAGCTTGTGTTGTGTAAGCTTACATTCATCATAAACTTATCATCAAAAGTTCTCTAGAGCTATGGTTTTCAGGAGTTCTTTACCATTTCATTGTAAGGATTTTCCTTTCTTTTTCTTAGACTGCAGTTTTTCTGGATTGAAAAAAGCATGGAAGGGCACATATTTGCAAGCTTTGGATTTGTTCCTCTGCAGTCTCAACTCTTTATGTTATTCTGATTCTGGGTTTGATGATATGTAGCAGCTCATTTTGCAATCCTTGGATACAGTCTGGCTCTTGGAATGTGACTTAATTAGGTTTCTATTGCTGTGATTAAAACACTGACCAAAGTCAACTTGGGGAGGAAAGGATTTATTTGGCTTACATATCCCAGGGCATAGATAGAACACTGAAGGAAGCCAAGGCAGGAATTCAAGGCAGGAATCTGAAAGTTCAGGTTCAGAAGCAGAAGCTGTGGAAGAATGCTGCTTACCGGGTTGCTCTCCACTGTTTGCTTTGCCTGCTTTCTTATAGCACCCAGGATCATTTGTCCAGGGGTAGCAGTGTCCACAGTTGGATGGCTCCTCACTCATTAATCATTAATTAAGAGCCCCATTCCCCAGACACTTGCCTATAGACCAATCTGAGGGAGGCAATTCCTCAATTGAGATTTTTCTCTTTCTAGATAAGTTTAGATTTGTATCAAGTTGAAAAAAAAAACAGCATTGGGACCCAAAGGCTCCTGGAAAGAGTAGATGAGATAATTGGAACTCAGAATGAAGCCCCTTTTCACAGTGACTTGCTAGATGGAGTCACATAACTGAGCATGACAGATGTGATATTTAATTATAGGTGTCAGCTTGAAAAACTAAGGAATATATGAATGTCTTGAAAAGCATTATTTCTGGATATGCCTATGAAGGTTTTTCCAGAAAAGAAAAATTGCCATTTTAATCTATGTACCAGCCACCTTTATCCAATACAGAGGACTCCATCTAATACATGCAAGATCTGGGAAGAATGAAAAAGTAGGGAAAAGGTAATATCTCTCCACCATTCCCTTCTCACACCTCCATCTCCTTCCCATCACTTCTACCCTCTTTCCTTCTCTTCCCCCCTCTTCTCTCCCATGCTGCAACCTTCTTTTGTCCTTGGGCATCAGTGTTTGAAACTCTTTAGATCTGGGACTTGCACAATTAGCTCCACAGGTCTTAGGCATTTCAACATGGATTGAACCATTCTGCCAACTCCCCTTATACGAAAGCATGTGGATGGATCATCCTGAGATGTCTCAGTCTCCATAGTCATAACTCCCCTAATAAGTTTCCTGTTCTATCTATGTGTCTCTCATTTGTCTATATGTCTAGCAATCATCTATTATCTATTACCCTATCATCTATCAATTATCTATCTATTGACCTGCTATCTCTATCATCTATCTATCTATCTATCTATCTATCTATCTATCTATCTATCTATCATTGATTAGCTATAATCTATCTGCCCATATTATCATATATCTAGATGAGTGATTCTGTCTTTCTGGAGAATTTTTCTAATTAAAAGGGCAGTGGCAGTGTTCTCTCCAATTCTTTGTGAGACACATGACATTTCATTTTCTTGGAAGAGTCAGAGATCATGGGTCATGGGATGATGGTTGCACTATTTGGCTAGACAATGCAACTCTTGAAAATATCTTTTTATTGGTGAATTAACTCTGAACATTTTAATTGAGACATAATTAACATAACATGCAATTAACACTTTTAAAGTATACAGTTCAGTGAATTTTCATATAAATACAAACATTGTAGAATGTTTTTGTCAGCTTCCAAAGGAAACCCCAAACCCACTAGCAATAAGTCTCCATACTTTCCTCCCTCCACCTCTGACAATGATGGTTTTATTGTCTATCTATATGAATTGTCCTATCTACACTCATCAAATCTACAATGCATGACTCTCTGGGTTTGATTTTCTTTCTTTTCTTGAGGAAACATCTCATGTAGTCTAGGCTGGCCTTGAACTTAGTATGTACCTAAGGCTGACCTTGAACTCTGGTGCTTGTAGAGGAGACAAGGTCATTGAATACTCTGAAACTGGAGTTCCAGATGATTGTGAGCCATTGTGTGGATGGTGGGAACCAAACCCAGGTTCTCTGAAAGAGCAGCAAGTGATTTTAACCACTAAGCCCCCTCTTCAGCCCTATATATTTCTTCACTAGATCTTAGCAATTCTATTTTAATAAAGTTGCAGGGTAGACATATGAGTTTCATTGAAAGGCTTGCAAACCAGCAGGACATTCAAGCAACTGTCCATTATGTTACAGTAAGACTAGTGGACCTGAGGCAAGAATGAAAGATCCTGGCCCTCAGACTGCTCTGTGCTTATTGGGGATTAGGAGAAGATTATTTCAGATCTGCTCTCACTTCTGTGTAGGTGTGTCTTAGTCTATGTCCTGTTGCTCGGGCCCTTCATGAGGAAAAGGGGGGTCTTTAACTCAGAGATTCAGAGTCTGTGTTAGTTCCTTTCTTGTTGCTGTGATAGGGATGTCCCGACAAAAGCAGCTTAAGGCAGAAAGGGTTCTATTTGGACTTACAGTCCCAGCGGGGACACAGTCCACCCTGGCGGCAGGTGCCTGAGGTTCACTTGTCACTGCATCAGCAGTCTGGAAGAAAAAGTGAGAAGGAAGTGAGGCCAGGCTATGAGATTGCAAACCCTGCTCCCAGTGATCCACTTCCTCCAGCAAGGCTTCATCTCTCTAAGGGCTCATCACTACCTCAAACCACACTACCATCTGGGGACCAGGTGTTTAAACACATGGACTTATGGGGGACATTTCACTTTCAGACCACTACAGAGTCCAAGCAGCATGGCTCTGGTTGACTCTGGTGAGGTCCTGCTTGGCTGCAACATGGAGATGGCATTGTGGGGAAACATGCAAATAAATAAATAAATAAATAAATAAAGGCATTACATGGAAGACAGAGTCAAAGGGTTTTAATGGAATGTCCTTTTATAATATCAAAGTGTTGTGAATCTAACACCTGGGGTCCTATGAGAAGGAGGGAAGGCCATGAATCTCTTTCAAGGACATAAACCATAGTGAGGCAGTGATCTTCCACTGGAACACCCCCTGTCACATGGCTACACTGAGGACTGCCTTTCCGATGCATGAGCCCTGGGGGAGTAGGGCACATTCAAGTCATGGCAGTGTGCATTCTTAAAAAGTACTTCATTCTCCTGATACAGTGCCTGCCTTATAACAGTGGCAAGATCTATGTAGTCTATGACCTCACAGACCTGTGTTTGCAATATGAGCCACACATTTTAAGCCAAATTATAATCTCCAGTCTGGCTGACAGAAGTCCCATGAGTCCCCACTGTAGCTGAAGAGTTATTGACAGTTGATGGCTTCTGGGGGAGGGAGAGTCAGTTTCATAAAGACTGTAGACCCTGGGAGCCCCACAAGGCTCCAGTAAATAGTCTCAAATCCGTGAGTATATGGATATCACAGATTGGAATCTGTGGGTTAGGTAAAAAAGATGGAGTGAAGGGTGAGGAAAGCATCTGGTAAAGTTGGGGGTGGAGGGGATGGTTATGGTCAAAATACATTATATGCACGTATGAAATTCTCAAGATTCATATATATATTTGTATATATATATTCCAAGATAATAATCCTCCTCAGTGTCCCATGCTTGTTTCTGTGTGTCCCTCAAACCATGTCTCATGTGCACTGTCAGAACGTCAGCTGCACTCACCCGCGGTAACACCTCGTAACGTCTTTGCACCTATTCCTACCACATATCTCATTTCTGAGCTTCTTGTCACTGCCTTTCCAAATTCCAGCAAAAAGCTGCTCTTTCAGGATTCATGCAAAACTCCCTGCCATGGCTAGCATGGAGACATAGACTCACTGGAGGAAGTGAACACGGGAGGAGGGCCTTGAGGTCTTAGAGCCTGCCCCACTTCCTGTTCACTGTCTTCCAAAGAGATGCTCTGTGGTGAATGGTCAGAGCAGCCAAGACCAACATCCCCTCCTTTTCAAATGAAACAGGCAGCTCTGGTCAGCCTTGGCCTCCAGCTTTCTGGTAAAGTTTTGTAAGCCTCAGGGTTTCACCGCACTCAAGCTAGACAGAAGCACTTTTCTTGGCTTCTCCAAACCTTCTTCCTTCCCTTGCCCCACAACAGATGCAAGGGCTGAGCGGCATCTCACCACCATTAGTAGGCACTTGCCCTGGGCACAAGGACGTTCTGTTACAGTTGAAAATGCTACCACTTGAGCAGGGCATGGTGACACACGCCTTTAATTCCGTCACTCGTGAAGCAGAGGCAGGTATCTCCGAGTTCAAGGCCAATCTGAACAACAGTCAGTTCCAGAACAGCCAGGGCTACAAAGAGAAAACCCAAGAAGGAAGAGGAGAAAGAGGAGAAGGAAAGCAAAATGGCACCACCACAAGGTGGTGCGAGATGGATGGAAACGGCACACACGAAAAAGACACTTTCCCAGACCTGTCAAACATCAAAGGTGACAGGTCCCCTTTCTACTGAAATGTCCTGTTTGTTAGCCACAAAAGACCACAGCCACCCATTCTTCTGGATTTATGCAGCCTTGTTTGCCACCTAGGCACAGGGGAAGCTTGGAATTTGAATTTCTGACCCCTCAGCTCATCTGACTGGGCACTGTGGAAGATGGACGCTCTCTCTGTGGGTTCGGCCTGGTTGTGGCCACAATGCCTGGGAATGGGGGTATAACTGTCTCCTCTCCCCTGCTCACGAGGTCAAGGCTTTTGGGTACAGGCGTCCCTATTGGCTTCCCGCAAAGACAGAAGCTTGTACCATCCCCCAAGCAAGATCTTTTCCATGGAGAGTCCTCCACAGAATCTCTGTGGTTTCGGATGCCAAATAGATCCCTGGCACTTCCGGGCCCCTGCCATGTGAGCATCACTTGCGCCTCTTGCTTCTCACTCATTTTGACAGTAGGCCAGGACTGGCATTCATTCTGGCTGTGCTGTTTCATTTCAGCACCTGCTCCACGGTGGCAACCTCCCTCTTCCTCCCCCATTCCACAGCTGGTGGAGCCTAAGGTACAACCTCCTGGGCTGAAAGCAGATTCAGAAATGGTGAATCAGATTACGGAAGTGGGCCAGGCAGGTGGTTCGTGAGGTGTGTGCTCTATGCGGAAGTGGTGGGTCAGGAGCCTTGGGGAGGACTTCTCCGTTCCCCTATTGGTTTCACAGCAGTAACAGCTGCAGTGGGTTCCCAGATATGTGCTTGATGATTCCAGATGCCATAACAAAGAAACAGAGTATAGGCTCTGTGAGTCAGGTCTGGAGAAAATTAACATGCCCCCTCCAACCAATTACCACACACACATACACACATAAGAATGAGTTCCCAAACTCAGGGAGCTCACAATCACATTTGGGAGGTGGTAACATATCACATAGTGACACACACGAGTGGCGTTGCTGCAGAAATTCGCTCTGGGAGTGGGTAAAGTCTTTAGCGAAGAGGTGGGTGCAATTTTACCTGGCAGCAAGAGCATGGAACATGTTTGTTAGGGGAAATGGGTGGGAAGGGCTTTGGTATCATCCACAATCTGCTTCAACACCCTTCAGGACCTCAATTAGCATCCTAAAGTAAAAATAACACATTTTGGCAGAGAAACTCCCAGAGGCCAGACAGTGTTCCAGGAGCCAGAACAGGCATGTGGGAGAGCCCAGATGAAGCCTACAATCAGGCCAGTCAGTTTGCACAGCTCATCCCTGCCCAGCTCTCCCTCCTCTATATCTATTCCATCTTTGATGGCCCGTTCCATTTCAGCTTCTCAGTGTTCTTGCCCTACATAGAGTTTTCTCTAAGTCCCTACTCTTTTATGTTCTCATCTCCCAAAGAACAAAGTCTGGCCTGGTTTGCAGAGTCCCTGAACTTCAAGCTCTGGAGAGAGGGGCATTATTCTAAGTTCTTTCTCTTCCTTCTACCTTTCATCAAAATTTCTTCTTCATGCTCCTTTTGCTCTAAAAGTTCCCCTTTTGTTTATATTCCCTTTCTCTATTTTCTAGCATCTCAATAGTTATTAATTCTATTGCTGAAATGGATTTGCTGCGAGAGTCCCTGGCAGCTTGCTGCGGGGTAGAGACCACGCGGCAGGTCCCCAAACAAAGATAGTGCTGCATGCTCTGTGCGGTGCATTCAACTGGGGACCCAAGGTCCCTCAGATTCTTTCTCTTTTTTCCCCATTTCTTCTCTTTTCTTTTTTTCCTTGCCGTAAAAGGCCGCTCGGAGCGGCCTCTGGCCTCTCTGGCTTCCAGTCGCCTCGACCGGATCCAACCAGGCCTTACCTTCCCACTCATGGCCTGGGGGGCGCTCCCCCATGAGTCTTGTGAAGGTGCACACTGATTCACACCCTGCCCACAGTCGAGGGATGCCTCACTGTGCGCCTAGTGGTGTTTCACGGGTTTACACAATTTCAGCTGTGGGTAGCAAGCCATCCATGTCCGTCCCCTGGGGTTTTTCAATTCCAGCTGTGGCATGGTACAGCTTTTTTCAATTCCAGCCTTTTGCTTCCTGCCACGGCTTGTGGCATGGCAGCTCAGCAACAGGGCGGATCACGCCTCTAGGTCTCTCTTATTATTAAGCTTAAAATCCCTGCAGCTCAAAAATTGTGGCTTTTCCATCTCTTATTGAGCTTAAAACCACTACAGCTCAAAAATTGTGGCTTTTTTCATACAACAACATGTGACTGCTGCCATTTTGGCTGAGGTCATGTGACCTCACCATCATTTTAACTGAGGTCAAGTGACCTCAGCACCATCTTAACTAAGTGGCATTTCCATATAACATGTTACTGATGCAATTTTAACTGGGGTCAGGTGACTTCACCGCCATCTTGGCTGGGAGTCAGGTCAGGTGACCAAGTTCCACCATCTTTACTGAAATATTCCCTACCTGGTTCCCCAGTGTTAACTCTGTTGCATGGATGGCCTTACTGCCATCTTAGCTGAGAGCCAGGTCAGGTGACCAGGATCTCCCATCTTTACTGAAGTGTACCCTGCCTTGTCCCCTGGTTTACTTATGTTTTTGTCTCTAAATTCCTCTTGCTGACTCTGTTGCATGTGTGTTTTATACAGTGGCATGCCTTTGGTAGGGCCCACCAAAGCATCCACTTCATCCAATTCCTGTTCCCTCTCTCTGTGTGTGTTTATACATGTAACTTAAAGGCACCTATGCTTAATGTTATAATTGTTCATTGCATCTCATTTCAGACTACAAAAACAATAAGTCTCATGTTTTAAACTGGTATGTACTTTTAAGTTTCTTGCAAAATATATTAAGCTATTCTCTACTATTGTCAGTTCTGCCATTACTCTTCTATTACAAGCAGTTTTTTCTTCTTCCTGTCATTTTACGAGTGTAAATCTTACCTGTTAAGTTGAGAGCCAATGTGGTCAATCTCAGACCCAGCTCTTCAGGCAGATTCTAAACTGTAGTTATACCTAATAAACAGCCCTCAACTGCTCGGAGATCTGAAAAATATGGCATTTATTAAAAAACTTTTCATAACAAAAAGAGACAGGTTGGCTCCTAGCAGCAGCACTCTATTTCCTCCAAAGAAGACATCAGACAAATGGACACAGAACAACGTCCATCCACAATTCACTGCAACTGCCAAGTGCTGACCATTGGGAAAAACTGCCTTTCATCTAAACTAAAGATCTCAAGACATGGACAGAATCGCTGGAATTGACAGCCTAGCTGCTCAGGTCAAGGTAGGCTTGTCTTTCTACAGATTTCTTAGCCCACAGGATCTTCTAGAGCCTGGCAGGCCCTGCACTAAACAGCAAAAGGCAAATATGACCTTCAACTACCATGGAGAACCCTGAGAAGGGGCTCTAGGTGCCAACCAAGTAAGTTCTCTGTCATTTTTTTAATCAGGAACTCAGGTAAAATTTTTATCCTTCTCAAAAATTTCTGATGCAGTTTGACAGCTGAGAGGTTTTGTCAGTTTAAAAGGACAACCCCATCAAACAAATTTTAGTAAAATAAAACAAATTTCAGATCAAATTTCTCTCTCATGCTGCCTTCCATAGTCTTAAAAATACTTTTCATTGTGCAAAATTATCTGCCACAGTCATTCTGACATAAATATGTTACCGTTTAAAACTTTTGTTTTTACTAACCCAAAGAATTCTTGTGAATTCCAGGGTGCTGAATTGAAGGATTCTCCTTAAACAGGTCAGATACATCTCCCTCAATTTCCTGGTCCCAAGTTTTTTCTTTAACTTAACTTTGTCCTCTGTTCTGCCAATACCTTAACCAGGTGTAAGAGATACCAGACATTTCCATGCCACAAACACCAGACAGGAGCAAAGAGACCAGCTATGCCAGGATGTGACCAGCACCCAGCCTTCTCAGGTTCCCCTCAAAGATGATGCCCACAAATAAGCAGGAAGAAGTCTTGAGAATCCACTGCCCCAATTCCTTTGACCTGTGGTGCCTAACTGCCTGCTTTTTTATTGTTAAAAAAAAGATGGGATCTTACACCTGTCAGAATGGCCAAAATCAAAAACACCAAGGATTCCCTTTGCTGGAGAGGATGTGGAGTAAGGGGAACTCTCATCCATTGCTGGTGGGAATGCAAACTTGTGCAACCACTTTGGAAATCAGTGTGGCGGTTTCTCAGGAAATTGGGAATCAACCTACCTCAGGATCCAGCAATACCACTCTTGGGAAT
>PVIU01005365.1:0-114451 GCA_004026605.1 Ondatra zibethicus | reverse complement strand
AGAGGGCATGGTGCCCTGCCCTGTGGGAAGTCCAAGGCCCTCCCCCCTCCATCCCGGCCTAGGAAGGTGTGCATCCAAATAGACTAGGTTCCCAAAAAGATAATACATGCAGAAGAGATAGGTCCTAGTGTCATTGTTGATGGCTTCTCAGTCTGCCCCCACTGGCAGCCACATTTAGAGAGTACAGTTTGATCATATGCTCATTCAGTCCCGGTCCAGCTGGATTTGATGAGCTCCCATTAGATCAGGCACACTGTCTCAGTGGGTGGACCAGCCCCTTACGGTCCTAACTTCCTTGCTCATCTTTTCCCACCTTCTGCTCTTCGACTGGACCTTGGGAGCTCAGTCCATTGCTCTGATGTGAATGTGGGTCTCTGTCTCTATCTCCATCCATCGGACAAAATTTCTATGGCGGTGATGAAGATATTCATCAGTGTGACTCTGGGACAAGGCTAGTTCCGGCACCCTCTCCTCTGCTGCCCAAGTACCTAGCTGGGGACATCCCCATGGACACCTGGGATCCCCTCTAGAGCCAAGTATCTTGCCAATCCTAAAATGACTCTCTTTATTGTTGTTATTGTTTCCTTTATCAATGAACTTCTAAGATTTGATTTTCTCCTTCTTCTCTGGGGGTCCGGAGATTTGAACTCAGGTCTTCAGGCTTGGCCTGAAGGTCTTTTCCCCTCCGAGGCATTTAGTCTGTCCTTCATTCTTTTCTGAAATGAGTCAAATGTCGTTGTATCGCACAACAAAGATAAAGGGGGTGAGACCAGCTTCAACTCAGAGAGTAACAACGTCGTCATGGAAACCGGTGGCAGATGGTCCAAAGCAGTTTCCTGTGTGCATCAGGGCATTCCTCTCCCAGCATCTGAAATCGAGCAGCATTATTCTTCCCTTCCCTTGTGTACATGTGAGGGACCCCAGGTTTGATTCCATGAAGTTCATGAACACATGGGATAGAGTTAAAGTTGTGTTGTCCATGCCGTGCATGGGGTTTGGAGCAACATTCTGTGGGCATAATCATGTTTAGCTCATGGCCAGTCCTGCACACCGTCATCTCATGCCACACTTGTGTGCAGACTACTGTCAGTACCTGAGCAAAGGCGCCTGTACAAGAGGATGGGACCCTCCCTGGCGGTGCACACTGAAGGGAACTGTGTAACATTCTGGCCTAGGACAAGTCCTCTGAGATTTCCACAGATGCCTTCCAACCCCCTGGGCTTCTGACAACAGGGTGTTGAGTGGGGTCACACCTCATCCCAGATGTGATCATTGAATGGGGACATGCTTAGCATATGTGACCAGGTGGACACTCAGTGATAAGAGCCGTTCCTGCCACAAGTGGGTGAGGAAAGCCGATGGCGTTGATCTCTCATTTGGAATTGGAGGGAAATGCGTGGAGGTGCGGAATGTGGCCCTGGCCCCGCTCTGCCTCACTAACATTCCTCGTTTATATGTTACCGCTTACATTGGTTGTCTCTATCCTTCCAAGTGCAAGGCTAAAAGGTGTGAGCTCTATCTTCCACCAGCCTCCTTGCTAAGCAGGCTCAACATTGATTAAGGACCCTGGCACTAGATTCAGTTGGTGGTTCTCCCAGAATGTTGTGTCACCTTTCTAAATATACCCTCAGATTGTGAAGACCCAGGAGAGGCCCCAGGATGGCTTTGCAACCACCTGAGAATGCTCCTGTACTTCACAGCCATTCTGTCAATCTTTTCTTATCTTCCTCAATCTCTTCCTCTCTTCCACCCTGATCCTTTTCAAATCCAGAGAATCACATAGAGGACAGAGAAGCCCCTGCCCATGGCAGTCTGCAGGTCCCACCTCACACTCTGTGGCCATGGGTGGTATCAGAAGCTGGCTCATCTCTTGCTTGTTCCCTGCCACAAATGACCACTTCCCTAATAGCATCTTATTCCTAACCACGGATGCAGGTAGAGCCTGCCTACGGAGAGCCATTCCATGGCCTCTGCTTGAAGCCCACTCCTAGATGTGCATGAGCCAGGAAGTGCTTGGGAAAGACTGCTGTGTGATAATGCTTTTGTACACTGTAAAGATTTGCCACTCGTATTGGTTTAATAAATCACTGATTGGCCAGGACAAGCAGGAAGTATAGGCAGGGTGACCAGACTAGAAGAATTCTGGGAAGAGGAAAGGCAGAGACGCAGCCATCATCAGAAGCAGAGGAAGCAAGATAAGAATGTCTTATTGGGAAAATGTACCAAGCCGCATGGCTAAAATAGACAAGAATTATGGGTTAATTTAAGTTCTAAGAGCTAGTTAATAATAAGCCTGAGCTAATAGGCCAAACAGTTTATAATTACTATAAGCCTCTGTGTGTTTCTTTGAGACCAGGCCAGATAAGAAACTTATGTTTACAAAAGACTTTCACAGAAAGGAAACAATGTATCCCTGCTTCTACCTGAGGATACCACTTGCTTCCAAGGTGTAAGGAGAAGGGTTGCCACCTTCTTGACACATCTCTTTCTTCTTCCTTGTTAGAGCCCTGCACTCTCCAGGGTGAGATTGGGTAAGACTCAGGTGAGTCCCAGTCAAGGTAAAAAAACAAAAGTGCACTCACAGCCAAATTTAGGACCAAACACACCAGGCATTTCCCAGGCAGTGGGAATTTTACCTCTGTTGCCCTTCCTGTAAATACGAGGGGGCTCTTAGGGCCCTGGCATGAGAGGCAACACAGAGCTTCTGTCACTGACTACAAAAGGAGGCCACAGGAAGCTCAGGGTGAAAAGGAGGACACGAAGAAAACTGATTCATCTGGTTGCAGGAAGCCTTTGTGTAGGTGTCTGAATGCAGTGAGCATACACACACACACTCCAGGCTGAGCTGGAGTGGGCAGGCGGGGTAACCTCTCCAGAGTGGAGGGAAGGAGAGGCTGAACAGACACATAGAGGGGACACACGGGGCTCCATGAGAGAGGCACTTCTGCAACTTGATCCGTGTTTTCACACCCTTTGCCCTTGCACAGAAGTAACTGATGCTAGCCCCGACCCTCGATTTGACCCCTGTTCTCCATGGGGTGATATTCAAGCCCACTTGTGCCCTTTCCATCCTTCTCTTGGATGTTTCCAGGGTTCGTGGCAGGTCTCTTGTTGCTAGGCAGCTGTGCTCAGCCCTGTGACGGCTGGAAAGGAGCTGGAAAATGGCCCTCCGCACCTGTGTAGTGTTTACTGCGAGCGAGAACACAGGAGCAAAGCCAACATCCAGGCGAGTCCACAGAGGGAACCAAATGCAGACACCCACCCACTGTGGGACTCCCCGTGTGTGTGTGTGTGTGTGTGTGTGTGTCTGTGTCTGTGTCTGTGTCTGTGTGTGTGAAGAGGCCATGCTGTGACCCTGGGGAAGTCCTCAAGGGAATGCAGTCCAGTGCTTCTAAACTGTAGATACAGAAAAATGAGCAGAATGTAGGCATTGAAAATTTCCAGGACTGTCAACTGTCTGTAAGCTTCTATCATTTCCCTCACCTTTCCAAACAAGAGCACCCCAGACTTTCATCTCTGTGTAGCCTGCAGGCTTTTGTGCTTTATTTGTATCAGGGCCTGTGGAACTCCATCCTCCACCTGCCCCATCTTGCCCTTAACTTTCCGTTCCCCAGCCCCTGCAGCCAGTTCTCCACACTTGGCAGGTTCTAACAGCTGCAGTGCTGGGCACTGCAGATCAAGATCGCTGTATTCTTCTCTCTGCGGCATCAGTTACAATTCTGTTGCTGTGATACAGACTGTGACCAGAAGCAGGTTGGGGAGGAAGGGGCTTATTTCAGCTTACAGTTACATATCAAAGGAAGTCAGGATGGGAAGCCAGAAGCAGGAACTGAAGCTGAGCCCACGAAAGAGCACTGGTTAATAAAACCGAGTGATGGCTCCGCCCACAGTGGGCTGCGCCCTCTTACACCATCTCTGATCTGCAATGAGTTCCACACATTTGCCTACAGGGAATCAGCCAGGGGACACCTTTCTCAGGTGACCCTAGCTTGAGGCTAATTAGCACACTTGCTACTTCCTCCCCTGTGGTGCCAACCTTCCAGTAACTTCTAAGGACTTTTTTTTTTCTTTTTCCTTTATCATGTCTGGTTCCTGGGCTGGAAAAGGAACTGGTGTTTCCCAAACATTATTTCCTGGTTCGTAATGACCATGAAGCGAAGCATTTCATAAGCTCTTGAGATAGGAAAAACACTTTTCTTCTGAAACATCATCTTCATCCAGGAAAGCCATGCTTTACCGTTGAGTACAGGCAGAGGAAGCAGATCACCACGCCCCCCCAACACACACACACACACACACACACACACACACACACACACACACATACACTGCTGATCTAGATGCTTCCTGGCAGGATAGCTTGCTCATAATAGATGCTCAATAAATATTTATTGAGATAATTAAAATTTTAAGGGGTTTCAGAAGCCAAAAAAATAATCAGAACTTTCACTTTAACAACAGAACTTTCTTTGAGAGTCAAAGGAAAAGTCGATATTCAGCAAGCAAATCCACAGGAGCTCCTGGGGGTACAGAAGATAGCTTAATTTATTTAGCTCATATTCCCCTAAGAAAAACATTCTGCTGCCTCCTCATTTCCTTTGAAAGCTGTTATTTTAAAGCCTCTATGTTAATCTGAATGGAAACAGCAAATCCCCAGCTCTATGAAACAGGGCGTCAGAGCTGCCCCTTTAAACTAAAAGGGGCCTTGACCTGCATGCGGGAAGAGCTTGCCTGTGTCCTCATTTTCATGGCTCCTTCCTAGGACCTCACACGTTATTGACTTTTCTCCATGCCGTGCACTTCGACCTGTCCCTCTTCCAACACAGAGACCTCAAAGTGACCCCAGTGTGGTGTGGCTTTTTCACTTGGGATTCCGTATGACACTGGGTTTCTGATGGTTTTATTCCATCACACTCACGGTGCTGAGAGTCAAAGAGAGATTTGCGCTCGCTTCCTCGACCTGAAGATGGCTCAAAGGGCCCAAGCGAGAGATGTCAGAGCCTTGGAATCCACTGATTAGAGATAGGCAAAGTAGGAAGTGGGCATCCAGAAGCAAAGAAGGTAGGGTAGGCAGAGACACATTGTACGAGAAAGGAGGGATGCATGGTAGCGCCAACACATCTTCAGGTGGGAGACTCGTGGGGACACTGAATGCAGAGCGCTGTAAGAGGTGACTCAGTTTCCAAACAGCCATCCCTGCCCTGTTCCATCTTCAGAAGGTCGTGCCAGTGGAGGAAGCAGCCACAGGTAATCATCTGGCAACAGGGAGGTGAGGAACGGTCATTGATAACTGTCCCTGCCCCTGGCCACAGCCCAGCTGGAATCCCCCTCTGCTCGCAGATGTGCTGTCTCCCCGTGCTTTCCTGGAGGTCTCATTGTAGTCTCCCCACACTTTCCTGGGAGTTTCTCTTCTACACTTGTACTGTCTCCACATAGTTTCCTGGGAGTCTCATGCACTGAACTCACTAGACTTCCCGGAGTCCCCCGTCTGCACCCAGTCACCACCCTGTGCCAGTTTAATGGCCTCATCTTTGCTCAACACCACTCCGTCACAGTCTGCTGACGCTTGCAGAGTCAGATATGCTGGCTGCCTTTGCAGGTCTCTTGATCACAGGCTCCATCAAAACCAAGTCCCACTGGTCACCTGCAGGCCACTCTATCCTCACCCGCTGTGTCCACCTTTTAAAGTCCTCTCAAGAGCCTGGCTTATTGCCTCCTTTCTTACAGCCGCTTCGGCCCCTTCATGTTTCCAGAGGAGGGCTGTAGATGCTCACCCGCTTCTACTTGAGCCTGGATGAGGGGACTTAGGAGCACAATTCTAGATACGGGGTAAAGTCCCAGACCAGGGAGATGAGAATAGCAGACCAGCGTCTCTCATTTATAGTCAGTTGACTTCCAATAGAGAGCACATGAAGGTTTGTACCTAGGGCCTTCAGGAGAGAGAGGTGGCCTAGGAACCACAGAGCAGAGGCAGGGTTGCTTGTCCTGTCTGACAGCACCCATGCTCTGGACCAATGACAGCCGTGGGTGCACCGCCTGCCTCAGGGAGACATGTTCCACTCAGGGAAGACAGGTGAGCATGTCTTCTAGTCAAGAGACACTGTCATAGGTGACACTCAAGCTGCCCAAAGCACAGCTTTTCAAATCGCCGGAGCACAGTCCTCACTGCACGGCCTCAGAGGACGCTTTTTGTCTTTTCTGCTGGAATGTCAGGACTATTCAGCATTGAGTGTCAGGAAAACCCGTCTAAAAAGAGAGAAGCAGCAAGTGCAAGATGGTTCGTTCTGACTTATTAAGACTAAGTTCAGATGCTTAAATTATATCAATTGCATTCTTAGTTACAATTAACAGAGTTCCAAAATGGAACGAGGTGATTATCAGTGGGAATAAAAAGGGAATTTGAGTTATCTCATATCACGGTTGTGTACCTGTAATTTCCTGGGGTACAGATCGATCTACGTCTGATACAGATTTGGCTTGGCTGCTAAAAGGGCCCCAGTCACCCAGAGGTCAGCAGACCAAGTCCTTCTCCAAGAACTCTTCTCCCTGCTCAGTCTCATGATGGTTACTGTTGAGCTTCTGTGGACCATGGTCTCTCTTTTCTGCTCTGTCTGGGTTGGGCTTCTAGGTCTTGGCTGCTCTTGAGCCATGTCAGGGGAGAGGCTGGCACGGGGGTCAGGTGACCCTGGTTGCACACCAGCTCAGTCATCCTTCATCATCACTTTCCTACAGCTCTTTGCCGGTGCTGTAGACTAGTTGTCTCTCAGAAGCAGAACTTCCTTCTCAGGTACCGGAGACCACACATCCAACACGGAGGTGTCAGCGGGGTCACGCTACCCTGAAACTGAGAGGGCAAAGGGAATGTCAAGCTTATTGCCATAGATGTCAAGTTTTCTGCTGCATGTTTTAGACGAAATAGGAATCACCACTGTTGTAGTATTTCTTTACTGCAAGCTAAATGTATCTTCAAGTAGTAATTGAAAAGACGGTAACTAATAGATTAGTTTTATCCTCTTCCAATTTTGCATGAATAAATGGTATTCATCATCGTATGACAGTACTACATGTAAGTTGAAAAACAATATAGCTGACTCATATGAAGAACAATTTTCTGTAGAAGATAAGGGTTGTAACCCCCTTGGCTGGTATGTGCCTAGTGGATGAGATATTTGGGGATTTCCAGATAAAATAAAAGGATCTGAGAAATAGTGTGGTCAGTCAGCCCTGCTGAATCTGATCATCTCTGACAGTCATTTATCCTTGTGCTTGCTCCCTGACAGATACGAGCCACTGGCTTCTGTTCTTCTGGGCGAGAAGAAGGGTCAGCCTGCTGAGGAGAGGTGCCGGCTTGTTCTCCAGCGGTGCAAATTACAAGGCTGGCAGGTTGGTGGCCGGCAGACTATGGAAATGGAAGGCTGGGGTTTTAAAGGCGTGAGTCGTGGCCAGTAGGCACCAGCCTTCCTGGCAAAGACAAATGGCCTTGATATGTTTGGCAAGGCACAGCCCTCAGTGTGTTTGCTGGAAACATGTCATTCTGTATGATGTCTGGGTTTTATCACCATAGAGGCAATGTAAGAGGCCACCTGCTTTTACAGCCACACAGAGAAGTGACCGGGCTGAGGCCTGTTTGCTTGGTTCATACCTGCTTGCTAGCAGTTTGTAAAGCATCTGATATGTAGCATACATGTCACCTTTCCAGCTCTGTGGCAAAGCACCTGAGGTGGACGGAGATGAAAGAGAAAAGGTTTCCTTGGGCTCACAGCTTCGGTCCATGGTCCATGGGTATCATCATGTTCAGGCTTGTGGCAAACTGAACATCACACCACAGTGTACATACATGAACAGGCATTCAGATCATGGCATGGAAAATGGAGACAAGAAGAGGAGACAGGAAGAAGGGGAGGGGAGAGCACGGCTGTTCATCTGATGACATTCAGGAAGAAGAGGAGAGGAAGAACAGAGAGGGAGACCCCCAGGTCCCAGTGTCGTCCACTTTGAAGGCACAGCCCCCACTGGCCTAACTTTCCCGTCTCTAGGGTTTAGCTTTTAGTGGACCAGCACCTCTTAATAGCCACAGGCTAATAACCAAGCCTTCAACGCTAGAGCATTTAGGAGACGTACTTCAGACCCAAACCTATAAAGAGGAGCAGAATTCAGAAAACCCACAGAGTAAGGAAATAATGTTGAGTGAACCATAACCTTTGCATTAGATCTGGGCTTGCTAAGCTGGAGATGCTGTTTGTGGACCCTTTCTTCAGTTTCTCTTTGCTCTGCTTCTCACTGACCTCACAGCGTCACTCTCTCCACGAGCATTAGCAAGTAGACATGCTTTGAATCTCAGAATTTCTCACTGTGGTTTGTATGCCACGTAAACTGCACCCCGGGAGCCCATGGCAGCTATCACTAAGCCAGTACAAGGACGAAATAAGGCAAGCTAGCATGGCTGTCCCCGCTAGAAATGGAAGGGCACCTTAAATGACATCACGCGCATCCTTGGCTTAGGAAGAAGGAGTTTGAGTCGAGGAAAATGAAGTCCTGGGCACCGGGAACTCCTTGGAAGGCACAGGTGGCACAGAGGATGTTGACGGGGTGGTGAGGTATATGTTACTGAAAAACAACGGCAGCCCTCAGGTTTAAAGTTGATTGTTCATCTCTGAGTAGAAGGGCATGATCATTGATCAGGGTGGAAATGGCAATGCATCAGGAATGGAAGGAGCAGATGGCTTCACATAGCAGAACGTGTCTGAGAGAGCAGCACAGCCTACACACACGTCAGCGGAAGCTGGCGCGTCACAAGCACACTCACCTATGACCTAGAACGAGGAGCAGAAGGCTCAGGCACAGGGGCGTCACCGTTTCTCCCTCGGCACCACCCACACTCTTCCTTTGTTTCCTTTCTTCCTCTCCTTCTCATTTAATCTTGATGGAAGTTGGACTCTCGGTCTCAGTCTGAGGGAGGACGCTTACTCACGCTGGGTTGTCATGGTTGCACATCAGCGCTGAGACTGGGTTTTAAAAGGAAGGAATTACTAACCAAGAGTGATGTCAGCGCCCCATCCTGGAGCCTGAGACATCGATGTGGGCTCCACAGAGAGTACGGTTTAGCGAGATCGTGGGGAGTTGAGGTCATTTCCGCTTAATCATGGCTGGGGTTTTTAAATAGGTAATTGTAGAGTAGTGGTTTAAGAATAGCGTGATGTCAAAGGTTTCAGGGTGTGTAATTTTCCTCTAAAGAACACTCACTGGTGTGTGTGTGTGTGTGTGTGTGTGTGTGTGTGTGTGTGTAGAGATGCCAAGAGAATCTAAAATATTTCTCCCATTTGGGATATCTGACTCTGGGCTTTTATTATTAAGACCAATTAGAATTCGAGCAACAGGGAAATGAGTATCAATGCTAACACCCAGTTAGGATTCCCAGTGTATAGGATGGTGTCAATCACAGGAGGAGGCTGGATAGATGTATAACAGTAAGCTTCAGATTTCCCAGATCTGTGTTCTGAGCGAGATACTTGAAACAGTAGCTGAAGATGGCATTAAACTGAAGCCTACACTGGTACTTTGAAAACATAAAACAAATGTATTTTAACAGGGAAGCGTTTGCATCTCATTGCGCAAATCTATTTTCTCCTCACTTTTAAAAAGACTTATTTTAGTTGTATGTGTGTTTGTGCGCCTGCATGTTTGTGCGCCATGTGCATGTTTGTGCGCCATGTGCATGTTTGTGCGCCATGTGCATGTTTGGTGCCACCAGATGCCAGATTCAGACACTGGATCTTCAGACTAGGATTAGGTAGTTGTGAGCCACCCTGTGGGTGTTGGAACCCAAGCCCGGATCCTCTGTGTGAGCAGCAACCGTTCTTAACTGCTGAACCATCTTGCCATTTCCTCTCCCCACACAAGAAAGTTGGAAAATGCAAAAGGAGGGGAACGAGGAGAGGAGTGTGTGTGGATTTCCTCCCCCGAGTACTTCTGCTAATGAGTCCGTGTTCTCAGTTAGGGAAGACGGATTTTGTTCAGCTTCATCAAGGTGGGACCATTTAGATCTTTCATGCTACAAGATGAACAGTTGGCTTCACAGAAATAATGCTTATTCATATTTTACTTTTAAGTTAAACAGAAAACAATTTGCGTTAAAATCTGAATTACCTCTGATATGGAAAATCAAAGTCCTCTGTTTCGAAAGCAAAGCATTTGTTTGAAATGTGCCATTACTAGTTCTACCCTTGATTCCATTCTGGGTTGTGAATCAGTTCGGAACTTAAGGAAAATTAAACAAGGGTCTGCTTAGCAGAGGGTGCTCAAGGATAACAGCAGAAGCTGCACATGCCTGGACGGTAGCTTTCACACTGCCATGGTGCAGTGTGTTTTTATTAAGCAGCAGTTGACATTCAACGTTGCTCCCTACCATTAAATTAATGCTTATTTTCCATGTCTTCAAAAGGAACTCTAGCAGGTAGAAGAGACTAGAATCATTTTTTTTCATTCTATGAGCAAGTGAAAGGTGTTAACCAGGAGTTCAAGTCTCTTTGCTAAAATATCATTTTTTAAATTTATGTATGTATGTGGGTGTCTGCAGAGGCCAGAAGAAGATATCAGAGCCCCTAAAACTAGACCCTAATGACATCTTCATGCAAAGAGAGGAAAGTAGCCACAGCGTTGGTGTGAGGATGCCGAGCCCCAGAGAGCTGGACCGGCAGATCGGCATACCGGCTGAAATCGTGGGTCCAGCTCCATTTGCTTGGTAGGAAGGCAGCTTTGCTGAGGCCAGCCTGGATTCTGCCTCAGCCTTGTTCATGCTTCAGCATTTAGCTTGATTTCTGCCTTTCATTATAGCGATCTGGAGTCATTTTGTTCAGGGCCCAGAACTTGAAAGGGATAGATTGTGCTTAATTACGGAGCTTTGATCTCAGGTGCTTCCATGTTCCTGTATTGGTGAGCAATCCGCCTTTTGCAGCCGGTGTCTTTTCTGTGCTGATAAGTCACTGGGCAGATGGGGAAAACCTGGTACCTTCCTATTGCAGGCTGGCCCTGAAGGAGTCCTCTGTGCCCAGACCATTATCCCTGCAGTAGGCACCCAGCTGTTGCCCAAGTTTTGTAACTGAACCAAGAATCACGTTTCTGTGAATAGGAAACCATCAACAGTATATGCCTGGTACTTTACATAGACGCACAAGAACTGTGAATTGTCTAACTGGGTCACACGAAACACCAGTCAACATTATTTAGGAGGCTGTCTTAGAGGAGAGCCATGTGGAATTTTGCTCTGTTTATGCTTATTAGAAATACATTGACCCATCAAGTCTGTGATGAAAAATAACCATACAATGTGTAAATGCTACTTAAGTATGGTTTGGGCATAGACTATTGTAAATAAGGTCAAATTATTCTGAGGATCTGTGTAACAACTTTGGGCCCCACAGTTTTCCTCCGGGGGGGGGGAGGGAGTAGTTTTCCAATCTGCGGTTCCCATTGTGTCCTTAGCACATTTATCCCCTTCCTGCACCAGAAAGACTCTCGCTCCCTTTCACAGTGTGAACTGGTAAGTGCCGGTTCTGGCAAACTGTCCCCGAATACTCAGAATCCCTGCCCTTACATAATGTGGCTTTATTTCAAAGAAAGGGGAAGAAAATCAGGGCAAAGTGGGAGGGAGCCTTCTTGTTAGTGGTTTCCTGTTCATGTTCAACACAGAAAAGCGTGTCTAAAAGCCACAGGGAGCTGCTGGGCTGAGAGATGGCCCAGCGGTGAAGAGCGCTTACTGCTCTTCCGAGGGACCTGGGTTTAATTCCCCACACCCACACAGCGGCTCACAGCCATCTCTAACTCCATTTTCAGAGGATTCAAGACCTTCTCATCATCCCTGTGGGAACCAGACACACAGGCAGGCAAAAGACTATAGACATAAAATAAATAGTAAAGTCAAATATGTGTATATGAATATATATACACATGGAACTATTGCTGGTCTTGAAGTAGATTCAAACTTGGCTCCTAGCACGCACATCAGGCATCGCACAAATTCCTATAACTCCAGTTCCAGGGCCTCTGACAGCCTCTCCTGACTTCTATGGGCACTGCACATGTGTGGTGGTGCACCATACATGCATACATATATACACACATAAATTATAAATAACTCTCAAATGTATGTATGTGTGTGTGTGAAACTACTCAGAGGGGCACCCTTATTTGCAAGACAGAATTTGAGTACTAGTGTTCTTACTAGGAGGAGGAGAAGTTAACCAGAAATGGTCCAAGTAAAATCTCCATTACTGTCTCCATAATGTTGATCTCCTCTTCGCACTGGATGTATTTTTCTTGACTAAACGAAGAGTCCATGAATTACTTCACTTGTGTATGGGGTAACCCAAGTAGATTTAATTAAGTCGTAGTTTAAAATGAGTCATTGAACCATCTACAATTTGTAATACTATTGTTGTTATTATATTTTATTTGTCTCAATATGATCCCCTTTCCTTCAGTGTTATTTCGGCATAAATTTGATGTAGCCCATCTCCAGCTACACACCTCTGGGAAGATGCCCCATCGGCACACATTAGGTCCCTCTGGGATATTCTTATTTTACTTGGTCGTTCATTTCTGTGAAGTGAAAACCTCTGAAGCTAATTCTAAGTGGAAAGATAAGTGCTGTAATCTGATTTTCACGCGTTTCCTATGCATCAACTGGTTATAAGGAGCTTTCTTCTGTGTGGTTATTTGAATGCTATATTCATTTCTCTGCCATCTGGAGGGATGGTGGATGGAGATACAGATCTGTTGGAATGTTCCCGGATGCCAGGCAATAGAGCAGGCACTGAGAGCTACAGGGGGTCATTCTGGGGGTGGCCTTGCTCCTTTTCAGAACGCATTCTCCTAGAAGGAGTGTTTTGTACAGATTTCTGACAGTTGAGATAGAAGGAAGGAAGGGTCATCCAGTGGATGCTGGGATGTTTTCCCCAGAGGCCGCGGAGATTTTAGAACCCAACCTCAGAGACAGTGTGTCATCAGCAGTTGAAAGGTACACTGGACACAGGGTGCTCGTGGGCTTCCTCAGGATCATGTGACTGGAACCGAAAGATGCTACGGGAACTTCAGCTTCACCTCAGCTGCTTGCTGAGATGGGAAACCAGCGTGTGTGTGTGTGTGTGTGTGTGTGTGTGTGTGTGTGTGTGTGTGTGAAAAGAAGGGAGAGACAAAGACTGGGAGACTCAAAGAAATAATGAAATGTATTCACAGAAACCAAATACTGAAATCATTCTTTAACTCTTAATATAGCATTAATATTTTAAGAATTTCATACATGTATATAATGTATTTGATCAAATTCCCCCAACTCCTCCCCTAACTCCTCTTAGATGCCTCCAAACCCCCAGGCCTCACCCCAGCCAAACATCATGCCCTCTTTTTCTTTTTTCTTTTTAGCGCCCACTGATTCCAGTTTGTTCTGACCTTAAAGGAAACAGCCCCACCCCTAGGAGCCATCTCCTGTCAGTAGCCTTCATCCAGGGGTGGCTTCCTGTGCCGTGACTAGCTAATCTTCAGCAGGCCTTGTACTGGCGAGCACAGCTGCTGTCAGTTTGTGAGGGTCTTGGCCCTGTCATGTTCCAGTTTTCCTGATGTCTGACTCCTACAATAAATATTCCCTTTCTTCTTCTATGATGGTCCCTAGGCCTTGGGGAAGGGAGCAATGGAGATGCCCGATTTGTGGCTGAGCACTGCGCGGTCACGCATTCTCTGCGCCGTGACCAGTTGAGAGTTTCCATGCTAACCGCCACCTCCTACACAAAGAAGAGCCTCTGATGAGCACTGAGAGCTGTGCTGATCTAAACAACCCCTAGATCCTAGTGAAATCCACCCTCCCATTTGTGTTTATTCACCA
Source organism: Ondatra zibethicus (assembly GCA_004026605.1). Lineage (NCBI taxonomy): Eukaryota > Metazoa > Chordata > Mammalia > Rodentia > Cricetidae > Ondatra > Ondatra zibethicus. The sequence continues at coordinate 100,575 of PVIU01005365.1, read as the reverse complement.
ACCACAACAAAAAGCTCCCGGGGGTCACCTCTCTGCCACCGCCCTTCTTCGTGGGACTCGTGCTGAACGGCCCACATTTCATCCTGCGACCGAAATGCGTGATTTTAGAGGATTCCCCCCTCCCATGCTGAGAACAGCAAGATGAGCACTCACCATAACATTAAATAAAATCAGCCGGATGAAGGATTTATTATTTCATTAATCTAAAATAGTACAGTAGGGAGAAGGTAATGAAAGGAGGAGCAGAGATACCGTTAAAGTCTCAACCGCCCTGTTTTTTTTTTCTAGCGTGTTTTAAGGTGAGGTGGTTGTGCTAGGGCCCTCAGCTCTTATTAGCACAATAAATTAATGGTTTATAACCCTTATTTTATCACTCCACGGGTACTTCATAAATCACCTATAACTGCGAGCCAGAAAATAGCCCACAAAGTGACTTTTTCTACTACTTCTTTTTCTCTGAAATTAACAGCGTTGAAAAAAGAATCAGCATCAGAGACTTAAGTGAATCTCAGAAAATAGTGTTCCAACTGGAATCACTGTGTGTTCACATCTCATTCCTTCCTTTCTCATGTGTCGCATGCTTACACACCTGCACACATGGCACAAGTAGAAATCATCACAATGTTTTATAACATTTGTGATGTTCCCGATTCCTGAAAAGGAAGGTCTGGGAGCCCTTTAGGAAGCACTGTTAGCTTGCAGTCAGTAGAGAGAGATGGTCAAGGGTTGAGTAGGAGCCACAGCGGGAGTAGAGAGAGATGGTCAAGGGTTGAGTAGGAGCCACAGCGGGAGTAGAGAGAGATGGTCAAGGGTTGAGCAGGAGCCACAGCGGGAGAGAGGCAAGGACACTGCATCAACAGATCAGAGCGACTTGGAGCAGCAGCAGCAGTCAGGAAAGAGTTTCTGTGCACTTCCCAGACCACTGGGTTCTTAGGGGTGACAAGGAGCCAGCAGTGAGATGGGGCAGGGCAGGAGGGCCCAGGGGAGGAAGTGAGCTGACGTTGTGGCGTGAAGGTGACCACGCAGAGCTGGCGGTGGTGTGTAGCAGATGAAGCCCCGACAGTCAGCTAAGAGGGCTGGTGCTGGTGCAGGGATTCTCAGTCTTTATCTTAGCATTAATCACCCTGAGTTGCTTTTCTACACGTCTTTCAGAGTACTTGTTATATGCCATGAACTACACAAAAGAAACCTTGGGACTTTCCCATGAGAAGCTGTAAGGAAGCCAGTGACGTGGCCTGCCTAGGACTGTTCGTGCACTTATGTGGGAAGAAGAACAGGATGGAGAAGCCAGTCCTGAGCCAAATAATGCTGTCTGCCCTGGGCCAGAGGAGGAGCAGTAGTGGCTGGAAGGAGGCGTCGGCTGAGGCAGTACAGGGCTGAAGGGCTGCACCCTGCACCCTGCAGTATGCTCACTGCTGCAGCTAAGACGTAAGAGGAGAGTCTTTAATGTCAGAATATCCATGTAGATATAGAATGTATTTGGCCCTTAACAAGTGTAAGGTGAAACGAAAGGTTGGTTAAACAAAAGTCATGAGTGGCGCCCCAAAAGATGGCAGAGAGTGAATAGAAGATAATTCAAAAGCGTCAACAAGAACATGCCACCTGGTGAGTTTGGGGGAAAATCAGAAACCGATATAAGTAGTTTTGAATGTCTGAAACTGTGGTGAACAATATCAGATCAGATGCCAGGAAGACGTGCCAAGGATATTTGTATTTTTAGGAGTGAGGCAGAACGATGGCAGGCACTGAGAACGGGCTCGCGCTCACGTGGGCGCGCACACCCAGCAGCCCCAGTGGCTGTGGTTGTGTCCCACTGTGGGGCCATCATGGCTGCTGTCACCATGACTCATACCTTCCTCAGGGGAGGTAGCCATTACCCGCGTCCTATAGGCCTTCCTTTGAAAGGTTAAACATGCTCCCTACGTGAACCCTGGATGCGATGGCCTATCCTCTATCATTCTGGGGGCATCTTGCCTGGCTCTTGATTTATCTGTGTGTCACTGGGAATGGGCTATCTTTATGAGCACTCTTGGCCATGTTGATGTTATTTCTATAATGAAATAATATATAGGATCACACAGTGATATATAATATAGTGGATATGTGATCCACTAGTGGGTTCAAAATAGTAGTTCAGTTCATCACTGCCTGCTCTGCAGACCTTTTCTATGGCAGGTGAGAGTTATTGATTTTTCTAACATACAGTTACACGAAATGCAAGTCAAACCACGTCCTTCACGTACCGCACTATCCGGTACTCCATCCAATGTGTGTAGTTGTGTTTTTCCTTTCTGTGTCGGAGTGAAACTTCAGGAGCGGTCTATTTATAACACAGAGAACTTGCATTTTGTATAAATTTATCCTTGAGCATGTTTAAAAGAACATTCAGAACTAGACTGTACATAAAAACATTTCTGTTTGGGAGATTTTCACAGCGACCATGAAAATGTAACATGTTGAGCTTTTAGCATGTAATTTATTAATATATTTTATGTTTATATGAATTGTGAAAATAATGGCTGTCCCTCAAGGAAGCCAAGCAAAGTATCAAGGAAGAAAAATGTGCGAATTCACCCCAGAGAGAAGGGGTTGAGAATGGTTGTCACTTATCCATGCATATGGAAATTATGGACCACAGTCTACTTGCTGAGTGGTCCCAGAACTGATCATGAGAGGTGCATGCATGCCTGTGTGTGTGTGTGTGTGTGTGTGTGTGTGTGTGTGTGTGTGTGTGTGTAGTGTGTACAGGTGGAGAGTGGTGGAAGACACTGTGTAGGATAGTGGGGAAATGTACAAGCAAAATACCTTTGTGCTAGGAGGAAACAAGAGCCAGCAAGGGCTGCCATGGGGGCAAAGAACTACTCGGCACCAGGAAGTTACGGGGTTTGCAGAGAGCCCGGAGGGTTGGCGACACAGTGATGGACTCTGTGGCTTTGGAGGCTTCTAATGGGAGGAGCTGACCTGTAGGCACAGAAGCTGCTTTGCATAGTAAAACTAGAGCAGCATGTTACAGGAGCATGATGACATTCTCAGATCCACGGGAGAAAAACACGTTCAGGCGGGGGCCTCCACAGATGTCGGAAGAAGGCAAAGAGAGATCAGATTGTTCGCACCAGCACAAAGGAGCAATATGGTTAATCCAGGAGTGAATTGATATTACTAGGGGATTTCAGAAGCTACCAGGACACTTTCTGGAATCTTATCCTAGTGAGAGAAGATAATTATTTTTAAGGCAACTGTATTTTTATAGTGTCACATAGTTACTAAAATAACATGTGGTTTTAGATCAAGGAAAATTAGAAACCTTAAAGGTGGATTCTGATCAGTGACAATGAAAATCAAGTGTTTTGTTTGAAGCAAAGAAACTCATCTCCAGTAAGGTATTTCTCATTAAGACATAATCTATACAAATAGCACAGTCCAGTAATTACGGATAGGGAGAAAGAGGCATTACTGAACATAGCACTAACATGAACAGTGGATCGTTCAGTAAGGGCTGTGTGTCCAAGCATCCGCCCCTGTGGTGTGTAAGGATTCCTCGTATCAGAGGAGTGTGTGGGAGGCTGCCATGACAGTACATAGCCTTTCCTTCACAGGAGGAGAGAGGGCTCCCTCTCAGAGATCACTAGTCACGCTACAGAGCGCTCTGAAGGCAGAATCCAAGAGTTTGCATTGCTGGCTCGCAGCCTACAGGGAACAACCCAAGTTTCTGCAAGATGAGTATGGCTAAGGTGGTATTCAAGATGACTCCAAGAGCAGGCAGGGAATAGAGACAGAATCAGGGGGAGGACTGGTCTCCATCATCTCATTCTAGAAAGAGCAGCCCTGGGAGTGTGAGGTGCCTTGTCTTTGTTTTTGAACCACGTTATACACATTTTATAAAATACATTGTTTAAACATATTTCAAATAGTTAGGATTTATTTTAGATGAATTACTTTGTTGAAGTAATTGAGCTTTTCTGACTATTACCCATTAAATGGGACCTAAAGGAAAGCTGTAGGCGAGCTTAGATACACCTTGTGCTTCGGTCTTCAGAGATACATTGTTGACGATGCACGTCTGCTGTCCCAGAAAAGAAACAGTGTGTGTGGGTGGGTGGGAACTGTGGGGGAGGAACTGACATTCCTAGAGATTTTGGGATTGAGGTACTTCAGGACATCCAGTAACAAGGCCCTTGCTCTCACTAAGGTGCCCACACAGGCAAGGAACTCATGGGTAGAACAGCAAAGTGTCGGAGAGTCCTGTCTAGAAACATGGAATTCAGCGTGCGGTTGGGCAACAGGTCCCCTAGGCCTGGAGTCAGTGTCTGCAACAACCTGCGGATGTGGGAATCAGCTGTGGTGGATGCTTTGGCGTGAGGAATGTGGACATGTGAGGGTTAGTCTGGAGAACTCTGGGGTGCAGAATGTCAGGAGGAGCCTGTGGTCACCACCAAAATGGAGGTGGCTGACAGAAGGTGGGACTGCAGAGCCGGTGGCGGAAGGGAAGCTTCGGGAGTGACTAGCATCTGAGAACATAGCATGTAGCCTGCAGTCAACAGACCCATATCATGGCAGAGACATGAAATCACAGGCCCTGCCCCACCCTGTGGAACTAGGACCCACATTTCAAGCTCAAGGGATGCATAAACGCGCTACAACTTCAGACAGTCGTGTGGTGTAAAGAGGATCTGGAGGTTTCACTCCGGAGCCCAGAAAGCCACTGCCTCTGCCCATCGTCCGTCTCTTCTTCTCCATGGGAAGCAGAGGTTCAGCTAGGCAAGATCTACAGACTGAACCCGTATGGTTAACGGCAGCCCCTCTTTTGCTGTGTGGATGGTGGCTCGATTAATCCCCTCTGGAAGCACATTTCCTTCATAGTGTCGTTTCCAAACAATTTTTCCATATCACCTCTGTGTAACCAGACCCCGTCATGCATCCTTTAGGTGACAAATGCTTTTTTCTTGCTCAAGTAGAGACACAGGATCCTAGCACTCTTCTTTAGCTTACCCATAGGAGAAGCAGTTACTCTCTGTATTATTGAGCGCAGGACATAAGTGGATTAAATTAGCCCGCACTTAGGATTCAGACAATGGGTTTGTCTTATTCAGGTTTTTGGGGATTTGGGGATATACAGGGGTGCTATGGCATTCTCTACTGTAAGATTAGCTCCATGTGTGTTTTCCTTCATTTCACTGTGGCAGATAAACGTGTGAGTCGCGTGAATTATCCAAGGATAATAGTTATGTATTTTTCCTTCATAAGATCTATTTCAAAGGTACTGCCGGGAGCACAGAGTGCTCCTAAAATTTTCCCTCAAGGAACAAGGAGCAATTTACAGTAGTCCTTGTTACCTCCCTATTAATCCAGCTCCCATGCCACCTACACCCTACCAACTGTTGTTCCTGCGTGTGTCTGCCTCCACAGCCCACATTTCTGAAAGAGTCCCCAAGAACTGGAACAATAATTGGAGCTTTGGAAGTCATCAATGGCAATCTCGCTTAATTCTTTAAAATCTGTCACTTCAAAGCAAAATTATCCTAATGTTTTCCTGATGGCGTGAACCACAGATGGCTTGCTCTTACAGGGTCAGAGTGACATGCGCATTTCAGTCCCGGATATCAGCACCGTGCCTCTAGGAGTGCACAAAAGGGCCCCCGAGCTCTCCTGGTGTCTAGTTAGTGAGAAACAGCCTTGCAGAGGAGAATGGGACCAGACCACCCACAGCAGTGAGCAGAGTCCTTGAACTGAAACCTGTTGGCTTGAGATTCAGTACCTCACACCGGTACAGCTCTGCAGCCATTTGCTAGGCCGGCAATGGCAGTTTGGGCCAGAAGTGTTCCCCAGTCAGTGGTGTGCACTGGTACCGGCCATGGACTGATACCGGGCTTTCCAGACTCAAGGGACCTTGTCTAAGTCTCCCCGATGGGGCCTTAGGTTTCTGTCCTTGCTAATCCCCGGTATCATAGAGAGCAAGAGGCAAATTTCTCAGCAGTGTCTCTAAACTCTAAAATGCCAACAACCTGCTAATTCCATTTGCTTGCTAGAGTCTTGGTGCAAATGTAGCATCTTTTGAAGACAGACCACACAAATAGGAGAAACGAGAGCTGGTTCTCTGTCACACGGCAGAATGACTGCACACAGTGATTTTGTTAGATCAGAACAAAGGATTCGAGAATGCTCACTACAAAGAACCCATAAACATTTGGGAAAATAGGAATGTTTGCCCTGGTTAAAATATTGCACTGTGTGTTTACATGCCGTAACACCCTGTGGTGTACCCAGAGTATTGTATGGTATCCCTTGGGGATGGACAATTTTATACATTGATTTTTTTTTTTAATGAAAACTCAAAGAGGCCATAGAAATCATGTAAGTACTAAAATTTCCAAAGAACATCTCCCAATAATAGTTCTAATTCCCAAATGAATTATATAGCACGAAACAATGTCAGGTCCGCCACCTTTGGGTAGCTGTAGACTATGCCCTGTACTTGGCAGGGTACTGCAAAGTCCTCTGTCTGCTGGAAATCTGTAAGCCATGTCCCAGTGTTTGACTGAGGGACTTTTCAAAGCTCTCTAATAGACTGAAAGGAAAAACTCGGTTATTTCACAAAAATCTGATCTTCATCATGGGCTCTTTATGTGTGAGGAGTTCCCATGGTCGTCATGTGAGTTCACATTTCTACCCTCTTCCCAGTGGCTCAGAACTCTGGGAGCCCTTTCACATTCAGAGGCCATGGTGCTACTGAATGCCGACCAGGAACTCTGGAGGCATGACGACATTTCTAACCCCATCGCTGCAAGTTTCTGCCTCCCTTCTTCCTTCCCTCCTCACAGCTGAGTGTCAGAGTCCCTGCTGATAGCTCCTTGTCACCAGCCCAGCCCACGGCTCTGACAAGAGCTCCGCTCTCCCACAGACAGTGTCACTTGGCATGCAGATCGTCCCTGGGCCCTTACAGTCCTCATCTCCACTCTACTCGTCTCCGTATCACTGAACCTCCAGAGTTAGTGTGAGGACAACCACTTCTGTGCTGCTGTATCAGATAGATAGCATTTCTAGCTGATCTCAAAGCTGTTCCTTGAAAATCCCCTACTGTGAGGTCTTGCTTCCTTTTTCTTCAGGGTGGAGAAATAGATCAGGTGAGTACTTGCTCCCCACCCTATGGCTGCACCACCGTGGACCATACCCAGTCTGCTCTCCCCACCCTATGGCTGCACCACCGTGGGCCATACCCAGTCTGCTCCCCCCACCTATGGCTGCACCACTGTGGGCCGCGTTCAGTCTGAATATCATCTTTCTCTCTCTACTCCCTCTGTTATTCATCCCATCGCCTACTGGACTCCATTATTTAAGCTGGCTTGCTGAAAAATTTTAGGGCCTGAATTAAGTTCTTGGTTTCTCTGAGTTAAGTTCACAGCCCAGAGGGTATTGGGTATTCTCTATCACCTTTATGACTTACCTTACACAAAATCCTTGCCATTCTTCATCTGTTTTCTTCTCTGTCTCATCTGAGTTGGTCCTTATTCACATCCCCAACACTGTGTACTTCAAGAATGTGAATCTCTGTCCTTCAAGAGATGTAGCCCTGGTGTCCATTAATAAGAGAATGAAAAATTGGCCACTGGGTTCCCTGAGGGTTGAAATGAGGGACACCAAAGCCCCATTGGAAGTGGAGAATCTGATTTTTAATCTGACTGTGGGAAGGAGCACTGGCATCAGTTGTGAAAGGAGACTGAGGCTTGGCCAACAGACCAGCAGCAAATACAGACTCTTTCTAAGCCCAAATGCTCCATGGATCCACATTGCTTGCTCACCTATATACTCCCAAAGCTCAGGAGGACAATCTACTGTCTAGACTTTTTTTTAATGAACTTCATAAAATTCAATCCAAAGTTCCAAAATTATTTTGTGAAATTTATACAAACACACACTCACACACACACGTCCAGGTTTTTGCTGACATGTCCTTCGTGGTGTGGTACCACCTCCATGAGGGGACTCCTCCTCTCTGTCACACAGCTGTACCACCAAGGACCTTTCAGGTCACCTCTCCCCCCAACCCCCCGCTTCAAGATGACCTGGGAAAAGAAGTTAGGAATCCTCGCTGAACATATCCTGACCACACCTCTGGATCTCTGTGCCCCTTGTGTCTAATACAGTCATTGGATAGAATGCGTGTTAGCAGAGTTTTCTCTAACATCCCCTAGTAAACAATCAGTCCACAAGGACAAGGATCGCCATCCCTGTTTCCCCAAGCCCAGCACAGTGTCCCAGATAAAGCTGTGTTGGGGTCTTGACCAGCTTCTGGAAATGTCACTCCAAGGAGGAGATTCATCTCCAGCTGCTCCGGCCCAAGCTCCTGGGAAGGCAAGGCCGTGGAGCGAGAACTGCCCCTGCTCTTTCTTCCCCTCATCTCCTCCATGTGTTCTGCTTCCATGCACCAGGTCCCTCTGGGATTTCAAACTCCTTCCATTGTGTATTGTTTAAGGGAGGGCTTCCTGTCTTGTTTGGGGTTCGATTTCCCACTGTGAGTTGAGTCCCACAGACTGCGATGCAGAGGCAAGTAGCTTCCTCCTTCCCCATGCCCATCACACAGATTTCTTCTGCAGAGCTCAGAGACTGGGCCAAGTGTTTGTTCTTCCTGCCCACCACCAAAGTAAGCCGGCAGTTAAAAGAATAAAAAGACTGTGAGTTATGGAACATGGTGCGGGAAAGAGAATTGCAATATAACAAGGGGGAAAAATGGACAGTGTTCAGAAGCAGCCTTCCTGTGTGACCGTCCCAGATTCCAAATGACTGAGAGAAAACCAAATAAGATACATGGCTGCTCAACCCAAGAGCTGTTAGGAAGGGAGTAGAGAGCTCTCTCCGCTGACCCGCCTGATCACCTCAGCTAGGGTCACACGCTGTACAAACTGCCATCCAGCCAGACAATGGGCCACAGTTAGGGAAGACGTCAGTGGGAAGCTGGAATCCACCAGATGTGTTAAGCGTTTGCTCAGGGAAAGGGCCTAGCATTCTGAAGACAAGGGGATCTATAAACCCTTCCAATACCTAATGGTGTGGACACATGTGCCGGCCTCTAGTGTCACTGTGATGTACAGTGTGGACTGAGGGCTGCTGTCACTTTTATGTCCCCTACGCATGCTTGGGAGCACATGTTAGTCTGCTTATGTGAATGGCGGTTGTCTCAAGGGCCAGGCTCAGGACTGTGAAAGTTGCGGGAGCGGTGTTGGATCTCTCCATAGCAGAACGGTACCCCAAGCTTCCTCTACACTTCCTACTAGGGTGCAGCTGCAGGATCATCTCTGATCTGCTTCCGAGATGCCCCCGAACAGTTGCTTTGTGAGCAGCCCCCTCACACGTTCCTCCACTCTGTAGGTTCTTAGACAAGAAGCACAACACACAGCAACACCAGGTTAAAATCACGCGGCTGTAGCTTGCCACCCTGGCTTTAAGATGTTCTCGGAGCAGCTGTTTTATCGGTGGTGGTACCTGCACCTGTCTGCACCAGTGGTACAGCTGGGTAAGCCCACATAGATGACTTTCCACACAGGTCAATTTGATGTCGTGCTGGGATCCCTTTCTAAAACAAAACTGTGTGTAGTCATATCCACGGCACAACTGCTGCTTGTGGACACATCTGTAAAATGGGTGCTCAGTGGTTACTTTATGGAATTTTTCTATTGTGTTGAAGTTCAGCAACTGTCTTTGTTAGGGTTTCGGTCCCTGTGAAGAGACAACGTAACCACAGCAACTCTTATAAAAGAAAACATTGAATTGAGGTCGTGGCTTACCGCTTCAGAGGTTTAGCCAATTATCATCACGGCAGACAGCAGAGCAGCAGAGAGTTTGGCAGTGTGCAGGCAGGCACGGTGCTAGAGAAGAAGCTGAGGATTCTGCATCTTGATCCAAATGCAACAGGAAGTGATCTGAGTCACTGGGTGTGGCGTGAGCACATGTGAGACCTCAAAGCCTGCCTCCACACTTCCTCCAAAAAGACCACACCTCCCAACAGTGCCATTCCCTGTGATCTTACGGGGGCAATTGCATTCAAACTACCACAATAATGACAGAAACATAAATCCTCGGTGCACAGTAATCCACCGTGCTGTGGGGGGAGGGGCTGAGGCGAGACAACAATGACACCGTGTTTGTTTGGTCTTGGCCTCTTAGAAGATCTGGGTTCTTGTGTGCTGCCTCAGGTTCTTCTTCCCAGTGGTGGGTAGGAAGAATATGAGGTGAAAGCCACCTCTGAGAGGTGAGGGACCCTGGCATGGGTGGATACCCCGTGGGCCACGCTGTCTTTACACAGAGTCAAGACCAGCACCATCATGTGGCCTCCAGGTCAGCGGTCTATAGGTGTTTTCACACACCAACTTTTGATGATACACACACAGCCAAAGTATGTTCTAGCACAGGTTGCTTTAAATTTTTATGGAATAAAATAAGAAACAGATACTTTGGTTAATTTTGTTATTTGTAGTCTCCAGCTTTCAGCCCTAAAATATTCTCCTGCCTGACCATTTTCCTACCATCTCTCTGATGTCTTCTTGCTGTGAACCGTGACCCAACTGTTCATGTTGTAGATGGGAGTCCACAAAGTATTCCTGAAGTACTGGCATGTGGACCAGCTCAGCGACCTGTGGCTCCAGGTGCAGAGGAAGATCGTAACTTGCCAGAAAGGTAAGCATACACAGGCACTCAGATCTTTACGATGTGAGTCAAACCATTCAGTGCACCTCTGAGATTCAGTGTCAGCAGAGTCAGCATCACAGCGGGCCCCCCAACCCACCTGATGGAGCTCCATCCAGACAACTGACTCAGGGCGTGCTGATGAAGCTTTGCTTCTTAGCTTGGTCTGTAACAGTCCCTGCAACCATGTTTACAGACCTTGCATGATTGATTGGTTATTTTCATATTTTTATAGGAAACTGTGTAAGTTCTTAATTCAGTCACAATTTGGGATGGGGGAGGATAAACATATCTTACCATTTCTGCATCCTATACCTTGCACGTTGCCAGCTCTATTGGTCTCTTTAGGAAGCACAGGACACTGAGATTGTGCCTGGAAATGTGCAGGGGGAAAAGCCCACCTGGCACCTGTCTCTGTGGCACCCAGTGCCGGTCTCAGCCGTGCCGGGTCTCGAGAACCGGAAACAGTTAATTGCCCAAAGAGTATTGTTTGTAACTCTCCTTAGGACTGGGAAAACCCTTGACTCTATTTTCCTCCGGGGAGTGATGATAATATTTGGTGTGATTTCTTTTATGGCTGTTGGCATCCATTTCATTATAATTTTGAGAGAGATTTCACTTTGAATTTGTTTTCTATCCAAATCTAAATGACTACTGAAATTGTGCATTCTTACAAAACAGCCATTCCTCACATGAAATGGATATAATCGGTACCTTAAAAAATGGGGGCTGGGGGTGCACGCAGGTGTGCCTGTGTGCGTGCATGTGCTCTGTGTGTGTGTGTGAGTGAGGTGAATGTGTGTGTGAGATGTGTGTGGTGTATGTGTGTATGGTGTGTGTGTATGTGTGTGGAGTGTGTAAGGGTGTGTGAGTGAGGTGTGTGTGTGAGAGGTGTATTGTGTGTATGGTATGTGTGTGAGGTGTTGTGAGGTGTACATGTGTGAGAGGTGTATGTGTGTGTGGTGTGTGTGAGTGAGTGAGGTGTGTGTGAGGTGTATGTGTGCTGTGTGTTGTAAGGTGTGTGTGTGAGGTGTATGTATGTGAAAGGTGTATGTGTGTGTGGTGTGTGTGAGTGAGTGAGGTGTGTGTGTGTGAGAGGTGTATTGTGTATATGGTGTGTGTGTGAGGTGTTGTGAGGTGTGTGTGTGAGAGGTATATGTGTGTGTGGTGTGTGTGAGTGAGTGAGGTGTGTGTGTGAGGTATATGTGTGCTGTGTGTGTAAGGTGTGTGTGTGAGGTGTATGTATGTGAAAGGTGTGTGTGTGGTGTGTGTGTGTGGTAGGTGTGTGTGTGTGAAGTGTGTGTGTGAGGTGTGGAGTGTGTAAGGGTGTGTGTGTGTGAGTGAGGGGTGTGTGTGTGCATGTGCTGTGTGTGTGAGAGAGGTGAATGTGTGTATGGTGTGTGTGTGAGTGAGGTGTGTGTGTGAGAGAGGTGTATGTGTGTGGTGTGTGTGTAAGGTATGTGTGTGAGGTGTATGTGTGTGTGAGGTGTATGTGTGTGTGAGGTGTATGTGTGTGGTGTGTGTGTGTGAGTGAGGTATGTGTGTGAGGTGTGTGTGTCAGGTATGTGTGTGAGGTGTGTGTGCATGGAGTGTGTGTGTTGTGTCTCTCTTGTGCAGGCATGGAGGTCAGAAGTCAGTGTTGGGTAGCTTCTGTTATTGCTTTCCATGTTGGTTTTTGAGGCACGCTCTCTCACTGCACCAGGAACTCACCCAATTAGCTAGGATGGCTGAACAGGACCCCCAGGATGCACCCATCTACTCTTCTGGCCCCAGCCCTCTGACCTCCAGTGCTGGGTCATAGATGTGTGCTCCCAAAGCCAGCTTTCCACACGAAAGTTTGCTGTTTACACTTAGGTCCGCATGCTTTTCTTTGACCACTTTACCCACTGGGCTATCGTTTCCATGAGCACAGGTCTGGTGTGAGTTTCCATGAGCACAGGTCTGGTGTGAGTTTCCATGAGCACAGGTCTGGTGTGAGTTTCCATGAGCACAGGTCTGGTGTGAGTTTCCATGAGCACAGGTCTGGTGTGTGTTTCCATGAGCACAGGTCTGGTGTGAGTTTCCATGAGCACAGGCCTGGTGTGAGTTTCCATGAGCACAGGTCTGGTGTGAGTTTCCATGAGCACAGGTCTGGTGTGTGTTTCCATGAGCACAGGTCTGGTGTGTGTTTCCATGAGCACAGGTCTAGTGTGTGTTTTCATGAGCACAGGTCTTGTGTGTGTTTCCATGAGCACAGGTCTGGTATGTATTTTCCAGTTTTTCCAATGAGAAACATGCTATAAAATGACAGGAGGTCCCCACCCCAGATTTTGTTCTCTATTTTTCCTGTGTGGGTCTTCTTTGGCTGTGGCCTTGTGAGACATCACCAGTGGGTCCCCTCAGTCTCTAATGCTAAAAAGTCCTACTATTTGCAGAATTTAACACATCCAGTTTAGATCTTGGCCAAAGTTCAGAACCTTGTTCCAAACCAGAGCATCAAGTCCAAATATCTGCCCTGGCCACTTCAGGCTGGCCCCTTACAGAAAAGCCCATGACAGAGAGAATATGGTACTGCTCTCTGTATCTCAGGTACCTAAAGATTGTGCAGGGTCAAGAGGAGAGGGAGGAGGGAGGGGGAGAAAGAGGAGGAAGAGGAAGGAGGAGGAAGGCATGGGGGAAGGGACAGCAAGGACTGCAGTGGCATATCATGACGCTGCACTGGTCTCCTTGACTGATTCACAGGACTCTTTGCACACCCAGTAGCATCTCTGTGGTTCCCCGCACTCACTGGCAGCGGATCCATAGTCAGTCCCTTGCCACTGACTCTCAGACTCTGTCACCTTCTCTCAGCAGACATCTCTTCCTTGAACACTCCCCTGCCCCAGAGAAAGACTGGCAGACACCTCCATTGGTATGACATGTCCCGTTGTTCATGCAGTCCCAGCAGCCCTGTAGTGAGCTCTCAGGCCCCGATGCTACTTTTTCCAGCCTTGGGCAGTAATAGCCTGGCTGAAAAGGCTGTCCCCTTCTCTCTGACCATGACAAATGAGCCCCTGTGACTCCATCCTGCATCCATGCATGGGAGATACTGGCTGGGAGTATTTGGAACCTCTCCCGCCCCACTCTAGGTGACCCTTGCACCAGTGCCTCACCTGGAGGCTGGTTGGAAGCGCAGCCTCAGCAACACCCCACACTTGACTGACTGGATCCAAACTTGGCTCCCAGCCACAGCTGAATCTGGGTCAGGAAGAGCCCCATTTAACACAATGCTCCGTGTGAACAGAGCAGGGTACCCGGGCGCTCCTGGGAAATGTCCTTAAATATAATTAGAGAAATCTGTGCCCCTCTTCCGCATGACGCCCACTTGAAATTTCTCTCCTAGTTAGCCTCACGGACTAAGTTGCTACCATAACCAACCTGGGGCAGAGGGCGGGGCAAACTTTGCTGGCTCACTTTTCTGAAGATAACAACGAGAGAAACCTTGAAAATAGCATTGAGAGAAAAACCATGATTTCATTTTAAATAAGTGAAATAATGGATACAAAGAAAACCTTTAGAAACCACAAGCTTTTGGAAATGAGAATTCGTTACTGGTTTTCATGTTTTCATCTCTTAGAATCAATATTCTCTCAAAACTTACATAAGTTGGAGACACTTCCATTTCTTATTTCATTTTTGTGATTGTTAGTAAATGCTTGGAGAAAAGAAAATTTTTACATTTAAATTTGGAGGAAAGTAAAAAAATCAAAACGCAAACTAAATGAAGCAGCCAGTGACCCAGTGGCAAAGGCGGGCTTTGAAACCATGGTCAAATAAATCTCACTGCCCATTTCCAAGCAGGCTTGTTTGGTTGTGGTCCTTTGTTAAGAATGGTGGGTTTCTGCAACCGTGGACTCTGTGAAAGATTTCTAGAAGGTTGGCCAGTAGGAGAGAGAGGGCAGGTAGATGAGCCACCTGCCCGTGGGACAACCATAGCATCCTGGGAAGTCGGGCCTTTGCTCTTCATGTTAGTCTGTCTTTGCTTGAAAGAGCTTCAGCCTCTGGACTATGTTTCTACCTTTGCCTTCTGTTTCTATCCAATGCAAGAAGAACAAGCAGGTGGACAGCCCAGATAAGGTCTCCTGTCCTTTCCACTGCCTCGGTTACATTCAGTGCTTCTGTCTCTTATCCTGCATTTTTTGTTCCTCAAAATCTGACATACCCCTTACTGCTAAAATGTTGTTGTTTGTAGATTAGTTCGGCATGGCCATCTTGTAGGGAGCTTGATGCAACTGTATTCTAAAGTAACTTTTCATTTAGTGTCGTTGTCTGGATTTAAAGGGAGAAAGCCTTGAGGATGCTAGAGCTCTTTGCATCGGTTTGTTTCTGTTTTTGTTTTTTAAGCCTTAAGTGGAGAAAGCTGTGTCTAACTTTACAGCATCTCTAAGACAGCCCACATGTGTGCTGCCTTCCAGGCATGGGGGAGTCTCACAGTGATTTCCCTCCGACACTCCCTGTCTTTTTAATCCACAGTTTAGTCTAATCTGAGGCATCTGAAGCCTAAAAGGACAGCATCTCAGAGGCCAGCAGGCTAACATCAGAAGTCAGCAGTCCGTGTTGGTCCCATGCACACACCAGGGATAAAGGCCAGTTCCCTTTCTCAGAAGGCAGCCTGCTCCATTTCCACCCCACGTTAATTGTTAGCGAGTTCTTCCATCTATTGATTGCAATATCCTTCCATGTGACTTCCCCTATTGCTGATCTGTCCCCCCTGGAGGGCCACAAATCACAGCTAGAGGGCTGCAGGCTTGGGGGGATGGAGCGCCTCGCTAGCACAGAGGGATTTGAGCCTATGATCTGCCGCTCCTTGCTTGTGTTTACTGGAAATGAAAAGAATTCCATTATCATTGTGACCAACCCACATAGCTCCCTGTGTTATTTTGTTTCCGCACTAAGTGGCATTAACTGTCTGAGATGGCCAAGTGTCTTTAGATTCTGTCTTCTAATTTTTTTTCCTCTTCAACAAAATCCCTGCTGATTAATTATTGGTTACACTAAATTTTAAGTTAACTATTCCCCAGATTTTATACATTTTCTAGACCTGCAATCCTGAGAAGTAGGAAAGGTGTGTCTCCTATTGTTTCTGTAAAGTCTCTCTAGGTCTCAAGGCCTTTCAGTCTCTAGGAATTACATCACAATCCTAGAAGTATTATGAATGAGTATTTTAAAACCAACCCATGGAGCCTTGAGTGTTTCTTGAATGACCAGGAATCACAAAAGACTATCAGTGCATTCCAAAACGCTTCAGGGGAAGCCACATCTAGGTTTTTCTCATTGATTTGATCCAGGCCAGCTATGCCAGCTTGTGTTTTTTACAAAAAGAAAACAAAAGGGTAGAGGTAGCTCTTGTGAATTTTGCACGAGAAACCTCATTTAGGAAAAAGGATGCTCATCCTGCCGTTTTAGTTATGCCCTTTTTGCTGTTATAAAATGCCCCAACAAAAGTAATTTAAGTGTTTATTTGGGCTCACAGTTCCACAGGGGTACAATCTATCTTGGTAGGGAACCTTAGTGCTAAGACCGGAGGCTGGTTGGTCACATCGTATCCATGCCCAAGAGACAGAAAGTGGAGCAGGGCTATCCAGTCTTCTGCCCAACGGCAATGATGCACTTCCTCCAGCACTGGCTAGCCTCCTGAAGGTTCCTCACCACACCCCACAGCACCACTACCTACGGACCAAGTATTCAAACATGTGAGACTATGGGGGCATTTCACGTTGAAACAGAATGCTCCCCAATTTAAAATTGGGGTGTTCTAGCAAATTCTTATTCTGGGTTGAATGTGTTAGTTTCTGGTTGCACTCTGTGTGTGTGTGTGTGTGTGTGTGTGTGTGTGTGTGTGTGTGTGTGTGTGAGAGAGAGAGAGAGAGAGAGAGAGAGAGAGAGAGAGAGAGAGAGAGATTGGGTTTCTCACTTTAGATCTTCCCTCTGACCTAGGGCTGTGTTCTTTTATGCAGTTATAAGAGGGTTTCTGGCACGCCAACACTTACTTCAGAGGATGAACATCAAGCAACAAGAGGTCACGTCCATCAAGAGCTTCTTACAGAGCACAGAGGACATGGCACTGAAAACCTACGATGCCCTGGTCATTCAGAACGCTTCCGACATTGCCAGGGAACACGACAGGCTCCGGAAGGAAGTCCATGCTTCCTACCACAGAAGCAAGCAAGAAGAAGGAACGAAGAGGTAAGGCCTGTCTGTAACCTTAATTACCTCTGAGACAGGTCCTGGGAGCCAGGGGCTTCTGATGACCCTCAACACAAGACTCAATTAAACAGAGAACAGCTGGGGACAAGCCTGCGTGCTGTGTTACTCGAGATGCCCCAGCAATCTCGGGGCTGCTTTTCCCGGGTGCTCCTTCAGGAGCCACAGTCTTCATGTTGTAAGTTCAGTCATATAAAATAACGCCGCTTCATTAGCCGTGTTGGTGTTCCTTGAAGCCTCACTGTAAGCTCCGTGCCATCAAAATCAGCTAGCAAGAGTTTTGAACACGCTTGTGCAGGTGCAAGGCCTCTGAGTCTGGCTAGTAGAAATTTCTGGAAATCTATCCAAGGAATTCAGGCACCACTGTGAAAACATGAAAGTGGTGAACACATCGAAACACCTGTGCATGAGGCACGCGTCCGGGGAGGGAAGAACCAGGCCGCCCCCCTCCACCTTCATGACGAGGAAGCTGTCACTTCTTCCTGAACACCTCAGGAGCCACCCCCTCCCCTTTCCTCTCTGAAAATGACTCCCTTGCCATCACTGTCATGCGATTTTGCTATTGTTTTTGTTGTTCCTAAAGTGGAAATGGCTATGTGTCTTTGCTAATTAGCTTCCAATATTTTAGTGATTAAATACTGAAAAAAAAGATTCTCTTTGTACTGAAAACTGTAATTAAACATTACAGGGAAACAAATTATCCTCTGTGTGGCCTTGCTCTCATCCTCAGTGACTTCATTTTCTACATGGGCAGCCAGCTCACATGCTGATGGCTTCCATCCCTCTTGGTGCTCTGACACACAGAGATATAATTATGAAACAGATAGGAATAAAGTCCTGGGAAATGAACTCACCAGTGTCTCACACGATTCCCCTCACATGTAAAGGCAAAAAGAAAAAAATTTAAGCCAGACAACTACTCAGTTTTGGTGACTTCGCAAATCATATTTGTTATTTTCCCTACTGGAGCTAAGCAGTCACTCCAATTTCTCAATTTCATTATGTGTTTTATTTGCCTGATATAAATTAAATGAAGAAACATTTGTCTGTTATTTGTTGATACCAGCAGTTTGCTTGGCACCAGGCGACTCAGAGTCACAGGGAGAATAATAATTCTGTACGTAATTAGTAATTGCTGGTGAGATTAGATGAATAGACAGAGAGAGAGAGAGACTGAGAGAGAGAGAGAAAGAGAGAGAGAGAGAGAATGCCAAACTGTGAACTTCCCTTGTTCGGTGTGGAGCACACTTGTCTCCCTGCCAGGGGAGATGGTGATGAACTCCCCACGCTGGCTGCAACACTAACTCTCTATTAAGATGGATTTCCCACAAATTATCATTCAGATTGAAATTCTGCCTTTTTGATTTGCTTAAGAATCAGACTGTGAAAAATTCATTCTGGGGATGGCTGATGGGAAACATGAACCCCTTTTCGTACTTGGAGCATTTCTGGGAGAGTACTGAAGAGCAGCCGTGAGGGAAGACATCCCCAGGGCTCCATCACAGGCCAGACAGGCCTTGGGTGAGCAGGTTGCAAAGAGCTGCACACAGATTTCCAGCAAGGCCAGGTAGAAAGGTTCCTGGCCAAGGAACGCTGTGTCAAGGGAGTGGGCTCATTGCTGTCACCTGAATGACACACCTGGGCCTCTGTGCTCTCTGGCTGTTTATGTTTTCTCTTCCCTTAAGAGCTGAAGACCAAGGAGGATCCAGGCATGTCCACTCTAACTCCGTGCCGGTCTCCATGGCAGTAGACAGCCTAGCCCAGACTCTTGCTGGACCATCCATCCGGTCACCATCACTGCACTCTGTGTTCAGCATGGATGACAGCACTGGCCTCCCGTCACCACGGAAGCAGCCTCCACCCAAGCCAAAGAGGGACCCCAACACCCGGCTGAGTGCCTCCTATGAGGCTGTGAGTGCCTGCCTGTCAGCCGCCAAGGACGCAGCCAGTGAAGGTTAGCCAAAGGGGGCCAAGTGGATGCTGTTCTCGCAGCTCACTGATGTGCTGTGTTCCGGTCTGTTAGTGCCCGTGGCACCATTGCGGCCCTAATATATTTTTTAATAGAAATAAATCCAATTGTTGGCTTGCCAGCAGCTTTTAATCATTAAAATATAAATAATATTCAAATCCTTAAGCCTCTTAGGGGAAAGCTTCTTATGTGCCATTTCCTTCACTCCGGGTCCCACCTCTGCACTGGAGTAGAAGCTTCGAAGCCGAAGCAGTTTTAAAAGTTGCGAGCTACTCCTTAATAATTTTTCTCTAGTTAAAAGGTGAAAGTATTCACCATACTTTCCTGATTATGATCTAATTAAAAATTTAAACTTACTTCTTTATGTGGTGAGTAAAATGATAGGTGCAGAGGGAGATTACCACGAAATTCATTTTCTGTAAACTTTTGAGACCAAAGAGCTCTGCTTGAGGGGTCAAGAAATCAGTGCACAGAAAGTGGAAATGGCAGGTGCTCTCCCTCAGCTCTCCCAGGTCTGAATACCGTGAGTGTGCGCTGACAACCGCACTAGACTTGAGGAAAGCAAAGCAAGTGGTTCCAACAGGACGTTCACAAGTCTCACAGGTTATAAATAAAGTGTGCACAGAAGTGTGTGTGTCCTTCATGGAAATGGAGCAAACCGCATGGGGAAGGGAGGGTAATAAGCAAGTCAACTCATGATGATTTTAGCCACAGACCATTGCTATGGAGAGAAAAGAGAGGTGGTGGTAGCGTTGGGTAAGTGGGAGAAGATTCTAGAGCTAATGTCTGAGAAGACCTCACCAAAACCTAGCATCCCAGGATATGGAGTCAAGTGAGCCAATGATACAGAAACACAGCAAAACAAACTCAATTTAAAGGAAGACCCAGGTTTCTGACCCCTGGCAGACACCTAGAACAGTGGCAGCATCCAAGATCCCTTCAAAGTCATATTCTTTAGTGTCTTTAAGAAAGAATAAGAGGACTGGAGAGATGTCTCAATGGTGAGGAGCACCAGCTATTCTTCCAAGAACCCAGGTTTGATTCCCAGCATTCACGTGGTGGCTCACAACCGTCTGTAACTCCAGTTCCAGGGGATCTGATACCCTCCTCTGACCTGTGGGTACCAGACATGTGTGTGGTGTACATACACACACACGTAGACAAACACTCACACACAGAGATACAAATTAATCTTTTTTATTTCAGAAAGAATAAGATAAGAAAGGCCTTTGTAGGAAATTTTGACTCAAAAACAAGGGTGGCTATTTTTTTTTAATGCACCGTTTGTGTTACCTCAGCTTTTAGAAGAGAAACAGGCGTGGCTTCGCTGATGCTGTAGTGCTGAACCTTGCTCTGTACTTTGGAGACTTTGGCCTTCTTTGAGTCTCCCGTCATCCCTACTTCCATGTGGGAGAAGCTTATGTGTCCTCCGTGGGCAGGGTGAAGGGTCTCTCTTGCAAGTAAGCTGGAAAAAGGAGAGCAGTGGAGGCCAGGGGGCAATGTCGAGGGTCTGCAGTAGACAGCCCCTGGGTGCAGGATGAGAGTTAGAACAGGGACTGGCTGGAAGCTGGTTCGCTCTTCCACTAGGTTGGGCCTGTGAGAATCAGCAAAGGACCTGTGATGGGGCAGGGGAGTAGTGGCACAAGCTCATTGCCAGGGCCACTGCGGTAGGGTCTCAGCTCCAGATCTAGAAGGGTATCTCAGAAGGGGTGAGTGGAATAAGAAGAAATTCATTTGAGCAGTGTGGATGGTTAAAGGGGCATCTAACCTGCCAAGAAGCAATGCGGCAGTGATGATGGGAGATTCAAAGAATGCCAAAGTCTCCAAAATATGGAACAAGGTTCAGCACGACAGCATCAGGGAAGCCACGCTCTGTTTCTCTTTGTACCTGGCACGCAGGCTTTATCAACTCCCTGAACAAGTCTCAGAACACCTTGGGAAGCCCAATCCAAGGTCCCTAGGTTCTGACCATACTAGGTGGACACGGTTCTGTCACCAAGGGGCCAAAAGTCACATAGATGTGAGGACAAAGAAAAGAGAAAGCATGAATGCAGAAGGCGCCCATGCCCTGTGATGGGCAAATGAACAATAACAAAAATACTGGAGGCACTGAGCCTAAGCAAAACCACACAGGTAGAGCTGGAGGTCGGGGGCTCTTAAGCAAATCCTCATCGTCTCTCATTTTCCTCTTGTTCTCTTTCAATGTTTGCATGAACCCTGTCTTATTTTCAGAGATAATAGGACCAGGTTGTGCTGGTGTGAACGGTAACTTAAACACCACCAATGTACCTACACACACACAAAAAAAAAAACCCAAAGGGAGGTATCTTGTATGTGGAAATGGTTCTCTCCTCCCAGAGCTTAGGACATGTTGAACACAACTTTAGAGTCGTTCGGCTAGGCATTGCATCTCTGACTCCTGAGACTGGAGGTGCAGTGTGGCTTCTGTGTTCCTGTCAGATACCAAAATGCCCAATATTCCACCCTGTGGCCAGGGCTGTTTTCAGACTTTGTTCCATTGGCATTGTTGAGTACTTGTGATTATTTTACGCAAAAACTTAGAAACTAAAAATGGAAAATGCTTGACATAAGTAAATTTTAGTTGTCCTTACATCCGTACTTGCACATAAGCTAATCACACGTGCACACTCCAAAATAGCCACCAGACCAAATTAGATTTCAATACTCTAACTATGGCTTCCCTAATTTTAGCTTATGAAGAATGAAGATTCCTCATCCTGGCCCACAGAGACTCCAAATTAATATTCAGAGGGTTCAGCAGGAAGCTGTGTTCCCTGCAGAATCATTGTCTTCCCCCAGGCAAGGCCCCTGCTGGTGCTCCAGCCGCGCTGTAAGGAGCACGCTCCCATGACCATCTTCAATGGCTAATCTCTTGCTGAGGAGTCGGAAGAAAAGGAGGGATGTTTGCTGACATGGGGGACCTTCTTCTCAGTGTTGCCCATCCTTAGAGCGCCCTGTGGCAAATCATGGCCCTATGCAGATGAAGTAGCTAAGTCACGGGGCATGGTATGACCATTCCTTTGTCCCTAAGGCTTCCAGCTTTGATCCAGCCAAGGAGACCCCCAGAGCTGTTTCTTGACTCCCTCATTCATCAGGCACCTCACCATTTAATACAAAAGAGCTTGTCTTTGAAGCACATCTGGAGGGGTGCTACATTCATTTCCTACCGTTGCTTAGCAACCCACCCAAACAGTGATTTAAATAAGGTGGTGGCTGCTCTCTGTCTCTCCAGCTTTGGGCTTCAGTAGACACGGGTTGTCTGGTGGTTCCCACTCAAGGTCCCACATGAATGATCTAGAAGCAGGTCACCAGGCTGGATGCCTTAGTCATCTGAGGCCTAGACACCCAAGGGTTTCTGAATCTCTAGCTGGCCTCTGCTTCTGCGTTGATGAAATGGAGGCTTCTGGGGTTAACCTGAAAAGCCAGTGCTCCAGGGCCTTCACCATAGGAGAGGAGAGGTGGGCAGATAGATCCCACCTTTGATACAGGAGACACGAATCATTGCGTCTGCCTCACCCTATTTACCAGGACAGTCCCAGCTTCCTTTCCAGGTTTGGGAAAGGAGATGTGGATTCAATCACTTGATAGGACTGAAAATAAATCTGGGGCAAATGTTTTGGAAAAATCCAGTAGCCTTCGGTCCAGACTGAACTAAACAGTTCATCCTTTTTTCATGTACAATAGAGTCACCACCTCCTGAAGGCCCCCAAACCCCCTTCCAGCATCACCCGAAACTCAAGGGTTAGATTGAACTTCCTTACACAGAGTGAGAGTTCCTGGCCCCTCAAGGCCAAGCTTTTCATGTTCACCTGGGCAAGGTTCAGTAGACTTGTGACCTAAAATGACAGTCCACATCAGCTGGACAGACAATATCAGATATGTGTTACACATGATCATGCCTTAAAGGGGAAGGGATGTGACTCCCAGGATCCTTTGTGTGTGCCAAACAACATCTTCACTGTCTGTGAGGCAACGCTCAGGCCCATGGCTTTGCTTCTTTGGAGAGATTAATGAAGGGCTCCACAGGTCTCTCTGAAGTTTTAGTAGAGGATGTTGTCAGCGTGCGTGTGGCTTCAGAGCAGTTCTCTGGGGGTCCAAGTCCCTTCTCCATGTTGGAATAGCGTCCCCTCTTCAAACATGCCAGGGAGCCATGGTGGGGTCATAGATCAAGAAAGCCCTGATCCCTTTTCATAATAAGTTCTTTGCCTCGTCTCTTCGATGTCACACTGGAAGGATCCTCCAAGCAGCTGGGTCACCTGGCCTGGAAGCATCCTCAGCCAGCTAGACATTTCCCGTCTGCCCTCTCGCGGCAGCCTAAGCCCTGCTCGGCTCTGTGTAGCTTCCTCTAGCTTCCACATTGCATATGTCCTTGACTCCCCTCAGAGTCTAGGCTGCTGCACAGGGTCACTTCAATGCTGACCTTCCCAGGGGAGGTCACTGTGTCACAGGCAGAGCCCAAGTCCACTCATGGGTTCCAATATCTGCACAGCATACTTGGGGTTACAAATTCCCCAGATATCAGTGACTTTGGATTTAAGGATGTTGGCAGTGTTCTCTGGTAAAGTCTAGAATCCGGCCAGTTCTCTGCAACGTGACCATGGCCGTCTTCACACCTGAGGCCCTTAAAGGCTTGGCTCATCTATTTCTAGATTTGATGGTAAAGTCTCTGGACCTTCTGACCTCGGTTCCTCCCCTCCCTGAGGCTTCTTTCTCCTTGAAGCATCTGTTTCCTCTCCACATAGTGTCTCCTCCCCTCCCTGAGGTCTCTCCACACATCCCCCCAGAGCGGGCTACTGTGAGGTGTCCACACTTCTCAAGTGAAGAAGTCAGGATTCATTCAGTGAGGCTTCTACCAGAATAGGAACTGGGTAGAAACTGCACTGCCATGGCCCAGCCTCAGAAGGCAGGATCTTCTCAATGTTACCCTGTCAGCATCTCTCTCTGGAACAGCCGAGACCCTCCCACTCCGAGGCCAGCTGGGGAAATTGCTATCCATTATCAGTCTGCTGCTGCTGTGTCTGTGAAGTGGCACCACAGTGATGTTGGGCCAAGCGGCTTCCTAGGCTGCCTGGGAGAAGCTCAGGAGCTGCTGTGGGTCAGTGCTCTGGGGAGTTGGAATGACTGCTTGCTCGTTAGGAACTGGGGAGTTAGCATCTTTAGTTTTTAGTAGCTGCCTGCTTCTGTGACGACACCATCATGCAAAGATGGCCAGGGAGGTAGAAAACCAACCACGCTCTTTGCCATTTCCACTACGGTGTGAGCACAGGCTGCCAGGAGCACAGCAAAACACTCTGCTCACACCCGTTAGCTTGTCCTGAGCCTCTGAAGGCATGGCTTTCCTCTCCTATGTGAGACTGAGGACAGGCTAGATGTCTTGTACAATTACAGTTCTACACCACCACTCATTTGCACACAACCCAAACCACGAGACGCTGTCACCCAGGAGAGCAGATGCCTCTTTAGTCTATTGTAGTTCCCTCTCTGCGGGCTATTGTGGGTCATCCTCCACAGTATGCAGCCTGTGCCTCTGGCACCAAGACTCAAAGGTAGTTTCCCTCAGTGGCCTTGGGCATCTAGGTCCCCCTTTAGAGTCCTAGAGGGTGGAAGGAGCACAAGCCAGGAGGCTTTTCTGATCAGAGAACACAGGGGCAGTGCCAACCAAGATGATTCGGGGCAGGGTTGCTCAACCCCATATAGGCCTGGCTTCTCTGGGACGCATTGCCGACTGACCCTTGTGTGTCTGTCTTCTGCCTTAGCTCTGACACGACCCAGACCCCACAGTGATGATTACAGCACCATGAAGAAAATCCCTCCTCGAAAGCCAAAGAGAAGTCCGCACACGAAGCTCAGTGGCTCCTACGAGGAGATCTGGGGACCGCGTCCTCCTGGTGTGATGGGCCATGCAGGCAGGCATCAGGCCCCTGGGACACTGAGCGTGCAGTGGGCCAGGCCTGACTCGGTACCACCATGTACACCACAGCTGCCCCTGCACCTGCCGTTGCCACAGGGGAACTATGACGACGATGCTGAGCCTGTGTACATAGAGATGGTGGGGAACGCAGCCAGGGCAGCAGGCTCTGAGACGGACAGCCCCGACCAGGGCGAGTCTGTGTACGAGGAGATGAAGTATGTCTTGCCTGAGGAGGGCTGTAGCCCAGGGATGCTCACCTTCCTGCCTGCCTCGCCTCCTCTGTTTTTGGAGACTCGAAAAGCCATTGTCTTGGAGGCTAGCGGAGGGAACTGCCAGCCCTTGAAGGACACGTGTGACATCCCTCCACCTTTCCCAAATCTGCTTCCCCACAGACCACCGCTCCTCGTCTTCCCTCCCACCCCAGTGACCTGCTCCCCAGCTTCTGATGAGTCACCGCTGACACCCCTGGAGGTGAAGAAACTGCCGGTCTTGGAGACCAACCTCAAGTACCCGGTGCAATCCGAAGGCTCCAGTCCCTTGTCACCACAGGCCTCAAAAGCCCAGAAGGGCGATAGTGACCAGCCAGCATCCCCTGGCTTTGCTGTGTTTAATGGGTCCAGCAGAGTCTCACCACCTTCCACGCCACCGCCACCCCCAGGGCCACCTCCTGCACCCTGTGGACCAGCCCCTGCACCCTGCCGGCCATCCACACACTTCGCCTTCCCACCAGATTCCGTCTTGATTACGGCAGCTAAAGCACTGACTAACTCTGACCTGCCCAGAGCACAGCCCAAGCCCAGTTCAGCCCCAATACTGGGTCCCTGCAGCTCCTTCGTCAAAACTCCATATTCACCTGGAAGGACAATCAGAGCGGACCTCAGGAAAACCTCATCCACCTTCTCCCCTCCGAGCCCTTACAGCCCACCCAACAGCAGGCCGCTGTCCAGTCCCCTGGATGAGCTGGCCAGCCTCTTCAACTCGGGAAGGAGTGTGCTGCGCAAGTCCGCAGTGGGGCGCAGGATCAGGGAGGCTGAAGGTGAGCAGAAACCCTGGTGGCTGGGTGTGTGCATGCTCCTCTGTGTGCACAGCGTAAGCCACATCCCGTGTGAGGGACCATTCAGAGTTGGTGTCCCAAAAACTGACCCCAGGCGACCGGTGGCAAGAAGGTAGGAACTCATCTTTCTGTGACTTCTCAATGCTAGCCCTGACGTGACGTGACAGATTAGCGCTTGAGCCATGTGAGCTAGAACAAACTTGAGATGTCCCTACTCAGCTGTGTCGCTATTGTTTTCCTATGATACTTCCTTATAACTTGAACATGGCGTCCCTTGCCGGCTTGACGCTGCTGATTTGTGTTTGATTTCCTATTCGCCATCCATCCCTGGTGTCCTTATGTCCCAACAGTATCTGGGATTGTCATCCAGCTATTCTCTTGTCCCTAACAGGGTGTGGCCCTGGTGGTCAGGTTTTCTTCTCTCACATCCCCAGCCCAGGGAAGAACGAAGCTTCGTTCTGTTTCTTTTTTCTCAGATGCAGCCCAGCTGAAGGGACAGTCTGCAGTTCCTGGCTGCTCCAGTGAGCTGGCAGTTAGGCGGCTGTAGCTGGAGGGACAGTCTGCAGTTCCTGGCTGCTCCAGTGAGCTGGCAGTTAGGCGGCTGCAGCTGGAGCCAGCCGCCAGCAGCAAGAAACACCCTGTGTTCTGCAGATGAGGAAGCAGCCAGCTTCGCCATTCTCTGAGAATGTCCTGGCAATCTCTGATACAGTGCTCAGCACATCTGTTCCTCCTTGGTGTCCTGTGTGCTGTGCTTGAAGGTCCAACAGTCATAGAGAGGAATATATATAAATGCTCTTTTACAAAATCAAAATGTCTTCTTAATGTTCTATCATTTGGAGAGGAAATGAGGCAGGCGTCTCTCTAGCCCAAGGAAAAGTGTAACGGCCAGACCCCCACGCGTCGCTGAGGACAGAGGCAATGGTTACCTGAGTGGGGAGGAGTCCCACTCAGGGGCAAGTCCAGGGGCTGATGGCAAGAGCCGCACCCAGAGCACTCATCAGCTCGCTCTTTCTTTAAGGAAGAATGCATAAAAATGTTAGCTCCTTTGGTTTGATGAGAGCAGGGTCTTATATAGTAAAATTAGTAAACAGTAGAAAGCGATATGAACAAAGTAGGGCTAGGCTAGGAACCTCTGAGAAGAGGAAGCGGGAACCACTCCCCAGCTATGCCCTGTGAGGCTGATTGTTTGTTTAACTAACAATTTATTCCTAATTATAGGCTGTTAATAAGTGAAATTATACGTGTAAGGAACAGCAAACTGCTAGAATTCTACAAGTCATATTTTATCACAACAACCAAAATGGGCTCTAAAAAGAAAGCATTAAATAATCTCAAAAAATGCTATTTGGTGCTAGAACTAAAAGTTTTCAGAGTTCCATCAAATATGTCTTCCTATAGGTCAGAACGGGGTAGATTCTTCTAGATTCCTTTCTGTTAAAAGTAGTGAAGTCCATGTAAGTCTAGACAGAGCTTGTTACTTAGAAACCTGAAGGGTGGGGCTGGAAAGATGGCTCAACAGTTAAAAGCACTTACTGTTCTTCCTGGGGGTGTGGGTTCTGTTCCAGCACCCACATCAAGTAGCTCACAGCAGCCTGTAACTGCAGCTCCGAAGGATCTGAAACCCTCTTCTGGCCTCCACAAGCACCCACACATAGGTACACAGATGTGCCCACATATGTGTAGCTAAATAATGAAATAAATTAAAAAAGAAGAGGAGGAGAAGGAGAAGAAGGAGAAGGAGAAGGAGGAGGAGGAGGAGGAGGAGAAGAAGAAGAAAGAAGAAGAAGAAGAAGAAGAAGAAGAAGAAGAAGAAGAAGAAGAAGAAGAAGAAGAAGAAGAAGAAGAAGAAGAAGAAGAAAAGAGAAGAAGAGAAGGAGACAAGGAGGAGGAAGAAGAAAAGGAAGAGGAAGAAGAAGAGGAGGAGGGGGAGGAAGAGGAGGAGGAAGAAGCAGCAGTCCCATCTCAAGGGTACAGACAAGTGTCAGCAAGCCTGCAGACACATCCTGTAACTTTGCTTATCTCCCCAGGTGACATCAATCTGCACAGCAGCTGAAGCGCATAGCAGCACATCTCTGTTCCTCTGGATTTTCACAAAATACATTCTAATTTGAAAAGAAAATCCTTAGGCCCATTTATGACTACTGTTGTCATACCCAAAATCCTGGTGACAGGAGCCAGGTCCTCCCTGCCCAGATGTGGGAGCTTCCAAGAACTAGCTTGAGCATGAAGGAATTCTCTCTGGCCAGTGAGGGAGACGGGCTCACGTGCTTCTCTGACATGCTCTCATGAGATAGAGCAGGCTGATCTCTGAGAATGGGAAAGGGGTTATGGGTAAGATGTGG
This sequence comes from Ondatra zibethicus, assembly GCA_004026605.1. Taxonomy (NCBI): domain Eukaryota; kingdom Metazoa; phylum Chordata; class Mammalia; order Rodentia; family Cricetidae; genus Ondatra; species Ondatra zibethicus. Next base: position 72,379 of record PVIU01005365.1, on the reverse strand, counting down.
AAGGGAGGGATTTAGTGCCCCTGCCGTGTGCTGGAGTGGCTTACGTGATTATTAAGGCTTACAAGGGTTCATCCTCAGTGGAGTAAATCCACTTTCTATTGCAGGGTCTGCGGGCTGTTATTCACAGTGTACCCAAGGGATCGCTTCCTTCCACATTCTCAGCCGTCTTCCTCTGGCCTCTTTAGATTGAAAGGCATTTTTATACCTAAAATCGCCTGGGCATTGATTCATCTAGTGCGTGGTTACATCCATGGTGGTTCTGACCCATTCCTGGATAGTCGTGAAGTGTGGAGAGGGCTCTGCACACTTGTAGCATAGTTCACAGTGTTCCTCTGGCTTTGGGGCAAACAGCAGTGAGGTTCTCTGGTGTGTAATTCTACCCCCGACTGTTCTAGACATTTATGTAGGATGTCGTGAGCAACCATGTTCATTAAAAACAGTTTGCTTCTTGTTTATTTTTAAGATAGAGTCTTAATATGTACCCTAAGCCAACCTCCAAATTGTGGCAGTCCTCCTGCCTCAGTCTCCAGAGTCATGAGTCACCGTGTCAGGCTTGGGATTGTTCTTGAAAGCTAGAGAATCTTGTCAGTTCTAATAGCATAGAATGCAGAACTGGAGGGAAGAAATAGGCACATGCACGTGACTGAAAGGAATAGGGGCACTAAGGTCGCAGGAGCGAGGGCTCCAGGCACTATTTTAACAGCCTGCTATTCCCCACTCTATTCTCAGGTGCCTGGGACAAAGGGAGGCAAAGGCTGACAGGAGGACAGCGGGTCTGTCTAGAACAGTTCTTACCACAATTCTTTAAGAAAAGGTCGTGGGTGGAGGGGTGAAAGATACATTTTTGTCACTGGGGTGCAGCAAGCAGCAGTCATAGAGCCTGGCGGGAAGGAACTCACAAATGCCCAGCCTGCGCTTTTCAGATCCAAGCAGAAATGGAATTTCGCCATTCGGCCCTTGAGTTGGAAACGGCTGGACCACTATCTGCCGTTGCCCTCCTAGTGTTAAAGCATCAGCTGCTCGGCATATGTCTTTCATCTGATGGTTTGACGGTTACCAGGGTGATCATCTCTAGATGCTTCCTTTGAAAACGTGAGGCCTCATTCAAGCAGCGAGCGAGGCTCGGCCAGGCCACTAGGAGGCGCCATTGCTCTGAGTGGTAGTTCAGCCCTTGTGCTCTTCGTGACTCTTGGCCCACTGGAAAGGGTCAGGAAGATGGGGTGTCCATGGAAATAGCCACATTGTGGAAGTCTGGGCAAGGATAGTGGAAGGGAGCCAACCAGAACGAAGATGAATCTTATTCATGAACTATTCCTTTAAAAAAAAAAAACACTCATTTTATTATTTTCTGACCTTGTGAACCCAGAACATACAATATGTGAATAGGGTCCTTGAAAATGAGAGCGACCAAAGATGACTGTACAGCCTGCCTTGCGCTCGGTAGGTGGGTTGAGTCTTTATTGATGGAAAATCTGCCTTAGCTAAAGTAGATAAGATGCACAGAGACATAGCTAGAAAGACATCATCATGTAGATATTTCCTAGAGTCGGCACTTTCACTGAAGGTTAGCGTAATCCAAGTGAAAATGGCTGTAAATCTCGGACATCCTATTTGATTATGTAAACATCCCAGATAAGAATATTTTGGGTTTGGAAGTCTGTATTTTATAATTAAGTTTCATAGAAGGGTGCTTTTTATCTGAGAATGTTGTTTGTTTTAGACTTTAAAGGACTTTAAAGTTTGCCTGTCGATGATTCTGAATGGACCAAAGGGAGCGGGTTACAGAGAGAGCTCTGTCCCTCCCCTGTGCCCTTTGCCTCTCTTCTGCTCAAGCCACTCCCCCCACTAGGTGGGCTGGAAGTACATGCAGGGGCAAACCTTTGTTAATATTTATAAATATCTCATCTATATGTTCTTCAAGGGGAAAGACATATTCTTAGTCCCTTTATCTCAGATAGAGCCATCCCTGCATCCCGTCTGCGCTAGGAAGGATGCCCACTGCCCCCAGCAACGCTGACTCTGGAATCCGGGGTTCAATGTTCATTGTATAAGCACTGCAGTGCTCACGGCTTGCGTGCCACCAAAACGCACCCCAGCAGGATCCTCCGTTCAGTTTTGGTGATGTTCCCTGGAGTGGATAGGTGATATATACAGCCCTTCTGCTACTGGGGAAGATATGTTTTTCTAAATATTACATCCAAACAGTGCTAAATGGGAAAGAGCGAAGCTAAAGAATTTCCATCTCATCTTCTACTCAGAAACAAAGGCAGTGGCATCTCGAGTCAATATTTGGCGAGGGTTCAATGCTTCTATGCTAGGTACAGTGCAAGCATCTGGACGTTGTTTAGCAGCGAGAAGCCTTCCTGACTTCCCAGCAGGAATCCATGCCTTCTCGTTCCAGCTCCCTGTTTGGAAATACCTGTTCTCTGCTGATGGTGTTCGAAGCAGAAATTACAACATGATCATCCCTTAATCTCTGGTCTATTCAGATGAGATGGCAGCACTTATGCAAATCTTGACCTCCAATAATAGGAGGCATCACCTACGCCTCTTGCCCGTGGGCAGATCTTGTGTTGTGGTCCACAGCTGCTCAGTTTCCCCTCTGCTCCAGATGCCATCCTCTGTCATAACGTGCTTGAGTGTGTGCATGCTCCCAGGTGCAGGGCAGAGGTAGCCCTAAGGCCCATGGCTATTATCAAAGGTATAGACAGAACCAGCGCGTAGTTAGCTGCTGAGCCATCTACAGCCTCCACTAACACAGATTACAAACATTCAGGAGCATAAACCTTCCCTTGCGTTCCGGAACCATCTCAAATCAACATAAAATTGCCCTCCGGGTCCAAATGAGGAGAAACTCGATTGGCATCCCCGGAGAAGGCTGGTGTTTCCGCTTACAACCAAGTGCACATCAGACCTGTGCACAAAAGGAACTGGGCAAACGTTCTCTCACCGGCTCTATGACCTCCTCAAGCTTATGGGCTCTGGGGCACCATGGCTCTCTGGCAGATGAGACTTTTTCACTAATTGCTTGGCCCTCTGCATCAAGCATAAGTATCTGTGTGAGGGAGGTGTGGCTATACAGTTGAGTGTTTCTAATTCTCCAGTGTCTAAAAATCATACTTTAGTCAATTATGCTAAGAAATGTTGTTTGGCTTTTAATAAATTGATCAGTAGCCAAATTTACCCATGCAAAGTCAGAGCTCTTTGTCCTCTGTAATATTTGGGGAAACTTTTTAAATGCCTACGTGCTCATAGTTTGACTTTTATCTCCCCAAAAGTACCATAATTTTCCTCTCCAAATACCCAATAATTCATATAAGCAAATTGTACAGTCAGGCTTTGCAGACAGACATACAGCCAGGCTTGTGCAGACAGACTTGTAGAATGGATCCCATCACAGTTACCCAATAACTCAGAGTATATGTGCAGGGCTTGCTACTAGAAATCCAAAACAATAAATAGCCAGACCTCCTGTCCCTGCCTGGCCTTCTCCAAGACTGTGGGATTCCCACTTCAGTGAGAGAAATCCCAGTAGAGGAACAAATCTCTAACGTGAGGTCATAAGGCACTTGGGACCCTTGGCTGAGTTCCAAGTGTCCTAGGAACCCTCTGGCTTCTTTGTGTGCACTTCGTTTGTGGAGGGACTTCATCTGTCAGAGAATAGCAGTGCCCTGGGAGAGGCGAATGTAGCCTCGGATGCAGGGGAAGTCGGAGAGGGCAGCAGACAGCTCCCACTACCGAGGCCTTGAGAGATGTCGGGTTTCCATCCAGAAGCTACTTCTCAGCTTCCTGGTGAGGCTTTGGTGTGCCCATTTCTTTCCTCTACCCCTTAAAAACTAAGCAACTCCCGCAACAGAGCACAAAGCCCCGGAAGCCGGAGAAGCAGCGCCGTGGTGGTGGCCGTGCTGTTGCGAGCAGACTCTCACACGGGCTGTGGAAGTGATGGCGATCATCCACAGCACAGCAGCTGCCAATTACCCGCGGCTCCCTCCTATTGATCAGAGCCCTGACTCCTTTTCTCTGCGAGGGAGAGAAGCAGGTGTTGCTTCCCTGTTTACTGAGGAACAAGCTGAGGCTTTCAGGATTAAGAGATTTCCTCCAGTCACAAAATCTAACATCTTACAATCAGGAGCCAGACGCGTAGCTCCTTTCTCCCAAACCCTACCATTCTATTTTCAGTCTCTGAAAACAATTAACATTAAAATAGTGAAACCAAGACCCTCTCTGAGAAAACAATTCCGTTCTGAAGTCAGACACAAACTCATTACCGGGGACAGATGTGGTAAGCTGCAGATAAAACCTATTGCTTTTTGGTCTGCATTCCAAGGAGACATCTGGGAGCAGGTTCATGGCTGGGAGATTGTTCTAGAATGCTGCTCTTGTTCTCTGTGCAACCCTGATCCCCAAAGTCCACTGTGCTGCAGTAAGGTCCTTCACGGAAGATGGGGCCAAGACTGTTCATCAGATTCCATGTCCCCATTCTCTGCGTCCCTTGTCTTGGGCCTTTCCAGTATTCTGACTGGGGACTGCCACTGTTTGAGAGAGAAATGTATGGATGTCAAGTTGGCAAGGGATGGACCTGTGATGTGTTATTTGGATTGCTCATTTAACTAGATTAAGGAACACCTAGGGCAATAGTGAAGCATACATTTGGGGATGGCTGTAAGGTGTTTCCAGAGAGAGTTAACTAAGGGGAAGAACTTCTTTGGCCGTAGGCAGCACCATCCCACAGGTTGGGGCTTGGGACTCAGTGATAGGAGAAAGGATCTGAGAAGTCAACCTCCTCTTTCAGCTTCCCGATCCAGGGATGTGTAAGAAAGCATCCTCCCGCCTTGACAGGCAGGAGCTGGCCCCACCACCTTGCCTTCACTGCTCTGATGGACTGTATCGGAACTGTGATGTCAACATAAACATCCCCTCCCTGAAGTGGCTTCTTCCCAGGTATTTGGTCACAAGAAAGGAAGAAAATCTAACACAGGAGCAGAGTTCTTACGACTGAAGGCAAGCCGTGCTGAAGATCCACCTAGAGGGCAATTGGCTCCTTGTAGGGATGAGGATGTAAGATGCCATCTCGTGAGTAGATGTCACATATCTGGTGAGGACCCCCAGAAACTAGATGAGCAGTGACAAGGTAGATGAGACTTCACTGTTCGCTAAACATTGTGGACACAGAGATGAAGTCATCACTGACAGCAAAGTGAGAAACGAGATTAAACCAAGATCTGACCTGTATTTGGCTCCCATCATCGGTTGAGAAAACGTTAAAGCCACCCCACTCCTAATAATGGCCATTCCAGTTGCTCTTGTCACTTCACAATTCCGTGATGCCTTGGAACAAAACCAACCAGAAGGTTACATAATGAAATGTTTAGTTTGGTGTGGTATAAAACTTAGCTTGAGTTGAGTGAATTACCTAGGGACGCTGCCTTCTCCTATCGTCTGTAAACCTACAGTCGCTAGCAAGTCCGTCTGTTGAGGGCTATGCACCTGGCAAAAACAGGGCATCTTTACAGATGAGCCAAATGTAACCAAGAGGCCGTTAGGCTTGGAATGCACTGTCAGCAGGAGAACCACTACCGAAAACTCTGGAAATAACACAGTGTTTTCAGAGGAGGGCTGCCTTTCATAACCAGCATTTTTTTTTCATGCTGTCAAGCTGTTAAAGCAAGCAGCTATTGTGTATGGTACACCTCTCCTCTGGATTATAAATTCAAGTGGGGGCTCACAGGAGAGCCCTGCAAGCCACTCAGCAATTAGAGGGGGGCGGGGAGAGATCCCTAATGATCTGCACCTCCTTGTTTCTGCACACCACACTCTCCAGTGTTTCGTTCCTCTTGTGGAGAAATAGTCAGAAGTGATGTGCAGGATATGATACACCCCGTGCAAGGGCTGGGAGATGACAGTTAAACCGTTTGCTGGGCAAGTGTGAGTACGTCCCGGCTTGTCTTATGTCACCTTGACACAAGCTAGAGTCATCTGAAAGGAGGGAACCTCAGTTGAAAACCGTAAGATACAACTGTAGGGCAATTTCTTAATTAGTGACCAAGGAGGGAAGGCCCAGCCCATGCTGGGTGGTGCCATCCCTGGGCTGGTGGTCCTGGGTTCTATAAGAAAGCAGACTGAGGAAGCCATGAGGCACAGTCAGTAAGCAGCACCCCTCCATGGTCTTCGCATCAGTTCCTGAGTCCAGGTTCCTGCCCTTTTTGAGTTCCTGTCCTGACTTCCCTCAATGATAGATTAAAATGTGGATATGTAAGCCAGATAAGCCCTTTCCTCCCCAAGTTGCCTTTTGGTAATGGTGTTTCCTTGTGGCAATAGAAACCATAATTAAGAAAGACAGGGGACTAGAATTCTTATCCCCAGTAATTCAAATAAATGCCTAGGAGGAGTGGTGGCCCACTTGTAACTTCAGCCTCCAAAGGCAGAAATGGGAAGCCCTAGAGTAAACTGGCTAGCAGTATTAGCCATACTAATGATCTCTGTGTTTGTGTGTGAGAACCTGTGTTAATGAATATGGTGGAAGAATGGCCAAGGATGATTTTCAACCTCAGCCTAGGGCCTCCAGATGCAGGGTCACACACATGCAAACTGTAGTGATGAGGAGCGGGCCTGCCTTCGGTCCCGGCCGCACGGCTAGCTTAAGCCCTGAAATAACCACATGGAAATTGTATTAATTAAATTACTGCCTGGCTCATTATCTCTAGCCTCTTATTGGCTAACTCTCACATCTTGTTTCAACCCATTTTTAATAATCTGTGTAGCACCATGAGGTCGTGGCTTACCGGGAAAGATTCAGCAAGTTTGACCTGGCAGCTTCATGGTGGCAGGTTCTCTCTGCCTTCTTCCCAGCATTCTGTTCTCTTTTCCCCACCTATCTAAGTCTTGCCCTATCAAAGGGCTAAGGCAGCTTCTTTATTTAACCAATGAAAGCAACACAAATGCAGAAGGACCTCCTACACCAGCAAACATGAATACACACACACACACACAGAGAGAGAGAGAGAGAGAGAGAGAGAGAGAGAGAGAGAGAGAGAGAGAGAGAGAGCAAGATTCAGAAACAAACAATTGAAAAGAGAAAGCAAGACTGCTTTACCCTACAGAGACCAATGTTAAGCTGTCGCTGTACTAAAAGCATTGGGAGCCAGGACTGATTTATAATTACTTTCCAGTGTAATTACCTACCTGTTCCTGACTGTAATCATTTATACAAGTGGCCTAGAAAAATTCCACAGTCTCAGAGATGATCATACACAGTGTCACATTTTCTGGGGCTTTATAACTGGAGTGGGTCACACTCACCTCCCTTCACTATGCCACAGTGTCTTGGACTCTAGCTGTGATAGCCTGGTTGGTCTTTGAAATCTTCAGTTTTCTTGTTGCTACCCTGTGCTGTGTCCATCTGTGAACTGTGGTAAGAGGACACACAGGAGAGCAGGATTCACTCTCCTCCTGACACACTGCTCACACCCAGGCAGAGAGTGGGGCTGGCAGCCGACAGCCCACCGGTTCAGAACATAGCCCACACTGTACCATGGCATCTGAGAACCTATGTTCTACCCAAAGTCCTTTAGAAACAGCAATAAACAAACAAACAAAAACCACCAAAAGAGCTTTTCCATACTCAAAACTGTGTCTTGTGACCAACCATAATCCTCCAGAGAAATTTCCACACAAGGAGTGTTTCAGAGGACACTATGTCCATTGGGGACTTTAGTTTTTTACCATTTTCCCTCTGTGTGGGAAAAAGCAAGGGAGAACAAAATTTGGCCTGGTAGTGAGTGAAAGCCAAGGCTGAGCATGCTTGCCTGGAAACCAGGTGTCAGGGCTTGTTAATTACAGACCTCACTCCTATCACAAAACACATGACAAGAAACAGCTTAAGAGAGAAGGGTTCACCCTGGCTCTATTGAGGTGGGAGATGGAGTGGAGTGGCAGTAAGACAGAGCTGTGGCCTTAGGCATGTGAGGCTTCTTGGTGACATGATGGGGGATGAAACAGAGACAGACAGATGGGACCAGAAGGAGGACCTGGCTATAACCCCCAGAGCCCAGGTCCCTGCATCCCACTTCATCCAGCATGGCTCTGTCTCCATCTCTGCCTCCCTAACTTCACCACGACCTGAGGGCAGGTGCTTAAAGCTCACAAGCCTGTGGAGACAGAAGCCCAAGCTGTAGCTGTGTGCTGTTGTTAGAGTCGCATCTATGTGGCCCCATAACTCTTCCTGGCGTCAGTTTTCAGCTTTCATCTCCTGGTAGGCAGCATAAGCTGGGTCTCATGGGGTCTCATGGGGAGATAGGACACATGGACAACTCACCGTGATGCTCTGGAAAGTTCGCACATACCTCGGGGAAAATAACTGATGCTCAGCTGCAGATCCCGTGGGGGGGGGGGGCGGGGGGATAGCATCTTCTACAATCTTGGTTTTTGAGAATTGACTTTGTCCTTTTTATTTAGCTACCTTTATGTGTGTCTAGTAACAGTGTCCCCGAGACTTTTGCCACCCACAATTGCTGACCCATAGACTCAGGCTCACTTACTGTTCCCAACACTCTGTTCCCCTGTCTCTTTGCCACATCCATCCGCATCACTTGACCTCAGCCCTAGCAGAGATCTATCCACCCACTTACGTGCCACACCAGCACAGAAAGCCCCAATTGGTAGCAGTAATTTCACTGCCATCCTTAATGCTTGATGGGGTTCTCCACCATTCTCTCACCCAGGTTGAAGTCATTACTCTAATTTAGGGGTAGGGGAAGAAGCCTTTGTGCTTTGTATATGGCATTGGGAGGCCATCAAACCGTCTGCTTAATTAAATGATCATTAGAAAGCATGGTGATCTGACCCATCTGGGAATCGGAGTGCTATTTCCATGTCTGTCTGATTAAAAACATCTTAGGAGCCCTCGGTGACAACTTTGGAGAACACATTTCATTTAATAGATAATGAGATTACTTTTCCATGTGGCCTCAGGACACGTAGCTCCTTCCAGGACTTAAAGTATCGCAGGTTCATGTCAGGTATAATAATAATAACGTAGCCATCATACTCAGGGTTGCTGTTTGCCTCGAGATCTTAAATAGACGGAGAGAAATTGTTAGGAGGGGCAAGACTGATTTGTTTATTCAAAATATACTTGTGGCTCTCTGGTTCCAAAGCACTGTCTAAACTGCACTGATTCAGTTTTTGTTTTTCTCTTTTTTTCTGTGTGTGTGTGGGGGCGGGGCTACATGTGCGTTTGCAGGAGATCAACACCAAGTATCTTCCCCCATCGCTCTCCACCAGAAGCCTGTGTTGTAGCTGCATGCTGCTTATGGAGTCTCTTCTCTGCGGCTCAGTAGGTCTTCCTTGTGTTTCTGAGTCAGGGTCTCACACTGGAACTCACCGACTTGATAGACTGGCCAGGGAGTCCCTGGGTTCCCATCCCTCCGAGTCCCTGGGTCCCTCTCCTCTCTGAGCACTGGAACTACAGGTGCATACAGCCACAGCCGGATGCTTACACGGGTGCTGGATATTTGAACTCGGGGACCTCTGCTTGCACAACAGCGCTTTACCCACTGGGTCCATCTCCCCAACCCCAGGGACACTGATTTTACAGCTTGGATGTGGGCTCTCCTGGCAAACAGGGGTGCTGAGAAACCTCCAGCCCATGGGGATGGCGTCTGGGTTCCACAGATGACATTTGGCTTCATCCTAGAGAAATGTGTGTTTCTGTCAGAGGGCTCTCTTCCCTTTCCGTTTTAAGTGTTTAAGCAGACCCTGTGAGTTAATCCCCAGTCCGCACATGAACACACCTGGCACACTGGGCAAGCGCAGAGTATCCTAGGAGGACAAGAGAGAAAGGGACAGGATGAGAGACGATCTGCCCTCTGACTGGAGAACTTAGAAAGGGATGCTGTCTCATGTTTTTCAAGTCAGCATCGGGCTTCAGGGAAAGGATGGATTTATTTGACTTGCTATTTTTATTTTTGTTTTATATTTTTTTTACACGTAGCCTCACTGTGTAGCCCCCATCTCACAGAGATTCCCTTGCCTCTGCCTCCGGTGCTGGGATGAACAGTGTGTACCCCGTGGTGTAATGGTTAACTCTCTGGACTCTGAATCCAGCGATTTGAGTTCCTATCTTGGTGGAGCCTGTTCCCTGAGGAAGAGACCTCATCAACTCAGACCATGAAACCCAGAATAAAAAGGCTGCCCATGCATGCTTCAGTTTAACTTCACCCATGCCTGGAGAGCTTCTTTGTTCTTTCTATGTCCAGTTACTTATGAACATAAAACAGCTTATATAGTTCTCTGAATTTTAGAGTACTTGCGTATACCTAATGTCATATCCTGGGGCTGGGTCCTAGCATAAACCTGAAATCCATGTATTTGTTCTGTGTATACAGTTCACACAGTACAGAGAACACATAACAAGAAGGTATTTTACATGGTATTTTATAACATTGTGCATGAATCCACGCTGTGTAAATTTTCACTCTGGGTGTGTCAACTCTCAGAGACCCTGGGGTTCGTAGCATTTCTACTTTGGGAGGCTCAGGTGTATGTCGGTCCCCTTGGGATTTGTCACAGTGGACTCCTTGAGGTGCCTCATGAGAAAGGAAACTCCAGCACCCGTTGGCCACTTGGGGATCTCTCCCGGTGGCTCCGGGTAAAATGTGAGCGAGCCCACGGATGATTCAGTTGTCACTCTCATCGTTAATGCTTGTCTTCTGGGTGACGCATATCCTCTCTGTGGCGATCACTGCCGTGGGTTGATGGAAGTATAAGACCCACAAACCCATACTCTTGAGACTCAAGGGATTATCTGGGCCTGCCCATCAACCATTGGTGTGTCTAAGCCACCAAGGTTATCAGAGAAAACAGCCTCAGCAGCCCGGTGGGGTTTTTAATCTGGTTTGCAATCACCATAGAGATTTCTCATTTTTTATCCAACCCCTCAGGGTGGATGATGTGCATTGTGGGCAGGTGGCACCCACCATGCCCCTGGGCTCTGCTGAAACCCTGGGCCCTCGGTGCTGAGTGTCCGGTACTTTGGTGATCTGTTCCCAGGCTGTGTCCCGGCTGCAGGAGCCCAGTGTTTCAGACCTGTTCAGTTGGGCGCAGCCTGTGCCTTCCCGTCATATTTTATGTGGGCAATGTTAGCAATGAGTTCTCCAATGAGCAAGGCCTCAGCACACCACCGTTCTTGTTTCTTCTTATTGCTGTTTTGGCTTTTACTTTTTTTGCTTCACTGATTCTGCCTGACCTGCGTCCCTTTTGCCAAATGACTGGCGTTACCAGCTTTCCATCTAGACCAGGTGTTGCAAGCAGAAAGCTGAAGACTTTATCCCCTCCCCTTGCTGTCCCTGTCAAGTGAGCAAACTGTTTGCCTGAAGGAATGTCAACCGCCATACTGCCTCTGTGCACTGTTTCGGGACTGCTGGATCCACACCCCACCCAATACTGAGGAGATGAGAGCCCAGCAGCGATGTCAGAGACCTCACAGCCTGGGAGATCATACATGGTTATGGGTTCCAGCCAGGTGGTTCTGGGTTCAAGGACACCCCCCCTTTATGCCAGAGACTGAGGATCCAGTTAGTTAAATTTAAAAGAAAATTGGCAGGGCTTAACTTTCTGTGCATTTTCTGGGTCTGAGAGCCTTGTTTACACTGACAGTCACTCCCCAGCTTTGCCATCCCTACCATCTTCCCAGTTGGGCACATATGGTGTTGGACGCCAGTCTGCCGCCTCTGTTGGTGTTTCCTACTGTAAAGCTTCTCCCCACGCTTGGCGGAGAGTGGGTTATGAGTTATGAGTGGGGGACAAGCAAGCACTCCCCTTCCGCCCAACTCTACCCTCTGGGGAGTTGCTGCTGGAGAGGTGAGTGTGCTTGATGGGTCATCTTCCCAAGAGCAGGGGCATCCTGGGGTAGAGTTGCAGATCCCCACTGTGTGTGCGTGAGTGTGTGTGTGCGCGTGTGTGTGCGCGCGCATGCGCGCGTACGAGTGTGTGTGTGTGTGCGTGCATGCATGTGTGTGCGTGTGTGTGCGTGCGTGTGCACAAGGGCATTGTTGCTGTTTACTGAGAATGTTTTCACACAATATATTCTGGTCACTTTTTCCCTCCTCCATCTCCTTCCAGATTCTTCCTACCCACCTAACTCTTTGCCCTTTCTCGCTCTTCTTTAAATACATACATATATACATATATATTATATATGTGTGTATATATACATATATATGAATCACATACACAAAACACAAAAACAGAAACCAAAATATACAAACAAAAACTCATTAGGCAAAACACACACACACACACACACACACACAATTAAAGCAAAATGAATGAGGCAAACAGTCTACAAAAACACCGTTGAGTGTGTTTTGTGTATTTCTGAAGTAATACATTCTCACAGAGGTATAACCAGTCACCATAGTGTGGATTGGCCCAACTACAACACAGGGGTACCTGGAAACTCCCTGATGTTGGGTTCCCGAGTTCTCCCGTCACATTGCTGAAAAACATCTTTCCACACACTTTTTCCATGGTCACATGTGCTTAGGGTTGATTAGAATTTTGCCCAGCCCAGCAGACCCCAGCCTGGAGTGCTGCTGCCTTGTCCTTAGGCATGCTTCTCCTTCAGGGATACCCTGCCTCTCTCTCCTGAGTCTCTCCAACTGGGAGTGCTCCCTGCCAGAGCTTCCAATGAGCTGTTGCTGTATCTACAGAACTCTTTCCACGAACTCTTACCTCTCTGAAAGACCGTGAGGCAAAAGCTTGGCTGTGCCAGCATGCAAAAGAAAGTGCTGCGCAGCTTCCAGGCTGCAGAGTGGTAGGATTCGGACTGGCAGCTGAACCTTTCCGTGTTGAATTTTTCATTCATTTGTGGATTGCCATCTGGGGACTGAACCCAGGGCCTCGCGCATGCTCATGTCAGGCAAGTGCTGTACCGCTGAACTACCCCCCATGAGTCCATATGTGTGATTGGTCATTCTGCACTGCGATGGAAGAATTAGCAATGTCAAATGTCTAACGGAGATTGCCCCGTGCAACATGGGCTGTAAACAGCAAGCCTGATGATAGAACCCACTGCCAATGTCAGGTCAAAGCAAGTCTATTCGGGTCTTATCCCATTGAGCTGGTAACAGATACCTGAATCCTAAAAGCAAGAGCTCGGGAGGGTAGGAGAGGACGCCAGCCCCTGCCTCTGCATTTTTAGTTTTTCTTAATGCCTGGCAGGAGAAAGAGAGTGCTGTGCTTTTCCAGAGTGGCCTAGTGACATTTCCCAAGAGGGTTTTTCCTGCAGCATTGCCGGAGAGTCATAGCCAGCGGGAGTGATGAGTCTGAGCCGCATCCTCACATAGTTTCCACCTCACACAGCACTCTAGCATTAAGTCCACTAGACTGCTCCGGTTTGGTTTGCTCCGGTGTTACGGAAACCCAGGTCCCAGCTCATGGCATTCCAAAACATGAGCTGAGGTTATCTCAGGTTCAGAAGGTAACTGGCAGGGATTTTCTTTTTTAAATCATTTCTCTTAAAGAAACACTCCACTGTTTGTTGGGTGCCCATTTTCCTTGGCAGAACTTGGATGTTTGGTAAGTCAGCTCCTTCCCCTTGGCTGGTCCAGCCCAACCCCTTGCCAACCCCAGTTCTCTCCTAACCCCAGCCTGCTCTTTCCTCTCTCTAAGTTCAGCTCACATGTTCCTCTCTGCCTTATCCCACTGTGCTGGCTCTTAAGAATCCCCCCTACTGGGAGAAATTCTCCTTGCCTAGGGCTTCATAATAAATACTCCTGTTCCAAAGATTGCTGCTCAGCTCAACCCTTGGGTGCATGGCAGTCCTTCCAAGGTCCCCATGCAGACCCACAGTCTTCCAGCATTAGCTCCTTCTCTGGACTCCTCCCTACCTAGGATGCTCATTGGCCTGCCTGCTGCCACCTCAGCCAGAAGGTATAGTGAGTGCCCTTCTCCCTACTGCCCAGCCCTCCTGCAGAGCACCAGTCTAAATCCTTATAGCTTTTCTATTTATAGCTTCACCTCCAAGCTCAGGAGCTTTTGCCAGGTGAATATTTATTAAGCTCCTTTCTTCCTCAGCTCTTACACAAGGCATTTGAAGGGAGCCAGGCCTGAGGCTCAACAGACACTGCAGGTACCCACCCCCAAAGCTGCAGCAGACCTGGCTTCCTTTCCTTCTTTCAACCAGTTCTGTCCCTCCAGCCCCTCCCATTCCTTCTGCCTCATGCAAAGGTGCCAGGGTGTCCTCCCCACTGTGGGTACACTATCCTGCGCTTGTCCACCTTCCAGATTCCTATGGATCTAGTGCAAGTGTTCTAGGGTGCTTTTCTGCAAACCTCTAACCACCCACTATATTATTTAAAATTTATTTATTTTACATCCTGACCACAATTTCCCCTCCCTCCTCTTTCTAGTTCTTCCCTCCACCTCCCTTCTGCAGTCCCCCCATCCTCTCCTCCTCCATTTCTATTCAGAAAAGGGCAGGCCTCCTATGGATGTCATCAAAACCTGTCATATCAAGTTCCAATAAGACCATTCACCTCCCCTTGTATTAAAAATGGGCAAGGCAACCAATATGAGAAATAGGGTCACAAAAGCCAGCAAAAGTCATAGACAGCCCCTGCATCCACTATTAGGAGTCCCACAAAAAGACAATGCTGTGGGATAATGCTCTTGTACACTGTAAAAATTTGTCACTCATAATAGTTTAATAAAATGCTGTTCGGTCAGTAGCCAGGCAGAAAGCATAGGTGGAGCAACTAGACTAAGAGAATTCTGAGAAGTGGAAAGGCAGAGACACAGTCACCAGCCAGACACAGAGGAAGCAAGATGAGAATGCCTTACTGAGAAAAGGTACTAAGCCATGTGGCTAAACATAGACAAGAATTATAGGTTAATTTAAGTTGCAAGAGCTAGTTAATAATGAGCCTGAGTTAATAGGCCAAACAGTTTATAATTAATATAAGCCACTGTGTGTTTCTTTGGGACTGAACATTTGCAGGACCAGGTGGGACAGAGAATTCCATTGACAGAGCAACACAACTGTCACATATATGCAGAGGGCCTAGGTCAGTCCCATGCAGGCTCCCTAGTTGTATGCTCCTATGAGCCCAGGTTAGTTGATTCTGTGGGTTTTCTTGTGGTGTCCTTGACCTCTCTGGCTCCTACAACCCTTCTTCAGCAGAATTCCCTTAGCTCGGGCTAACGTTTGGCTGTGGGTCTCTGTTTCCATCCATTGGTGTATAAAGCCTCTCTGATGATAATTGGGCTAGGCACCAATGTTGCATGACATTTTGTTTGTGTTCCGACAAATAAAGCTTTCCTGGAGATCAGAGGATGGAGCTAGTCACTAGTTAACCATAGAAGTTAAGCAGTGGTGGTACACACCATTAATCCCAGCACTTGGGAGGCAGAAGCAGGAAGATCAGGAGTTCAAGGCTACCCTGGGCCAGTCTAAAAAGATTGAAGCAGTCTAAGGAGAAACAGAGCCAGACAGTGGTGGCTCATACCTTTGAACCCAGCACTTGGCATCTCATGCCTTTGATCCAAGTAAATGGGAGGCTCAAGCCTTTGATCCCAGCACATGAGGGGCTCACACCTTTAATCCCAGCACTAGGGAAGTAGAGACAGGATCTCAGCACCCATTCAGTCTGAGGATTTGACCATCCCATTTAGTCTGAGGATTCTGAGAGACAGTATCTGACGCCCCCACTTGGCGTCTTTTAGCTTTTAACCTTGATATCTGACTCCAAGTTTTTATTTATTAAGACTAATTATATTCACTCTCACATCAATCTATGAGTGTAGCAGAATATCATTAGGCATCATTACATTGACTTTTTTTTCTCCAGTCGGGTTTAGGTCTACCCTAGGTCTCTCAGCAATCCTGGTGCTCCAGGAAGTGTTAGGGGTGGGCTTATTCTCCTAGCCGGGTTTTAGGATAGACCAGTCATTGGATGACCATTCCCTCAATCTCTAGGTCATCCTTACCCCAGTACAGACTGCAGGCTGAAGGTTATGTTGGTGTCCCAATCCCTCCTCTGGAAGTTTTGCCTGGTCACAAGAGATGGCCAGTTGGGGCTGTAAATCCCCTATTGCTTGGAGTCTTAGATGGGATCATGCTTGTGGAAGCAGGTTTTTGCTGACCCCCAAACACTCCCCATTTTCACTCATTTCTCTCAGTAATCTCTCCCTCCATCCCCCCCCTAGTCTGATGCCTCATGTTCCCATTCCCACCTGTCCCCAGTCCACCCACAAAATCTTTTCTCTTTCCCCATCCCGGTGAGATCTGAGCATTCCCCCATTCCCCTCCTTGTTGCCTAGTGTCTCTGCGTCTGTGGGTTATAGTCTGGCTATGCTTTACCTTAAAGCTAATATCCACTTATAAGGGAGTTCATATAATGTTTGCTTTCCTGGGTCTGGGTTACTTCACTCAGGGTGATTTTTTTTTCTAGTTCTACCCATTTGCCTGCAATTTTCATGATGTCATAGTTTTTAACCACTGAGTAATATTCTATTGTGTAGATGTACCACATTTTCTTTATCCATTCTTTGGTTGAGGGACATCTAGATTGCTTCCAGGTTCTGGCTATTATGAATATGGATGTGAACATGTCCTTGTGGTATGATTAGGCAACCTTTGGATATATGCCCAAGAGTGGTATTGCTGGGTCTTAGGGTAGATCAATTTCCGATTTTCTTAGAAACCATCACATTGATTTCCAAAGTGGCTATATAAGTTTGCACTTCTGCCAGCAATGGAGGAATGTTCCCCTTGCATCACTCCGTCTCCACCTCACGAGAAGTCTCAAGGGTGTCCTGAAGGCCATTGCCCTGGAATCCTCACTGGCCCTTTCTAAGGAATGACACCCTCAGAAGGTGTTCCAGGAACTGGCCCTGAAGCTAAGAGGTAGAAGCTGGCCACCAAATTCCAGAGTCATGTAGTTCAGGTGAAGTGTGCCAGGCCCCACCAAATTGACTTCAGTGCCCTGAAGTAAGATATTATAAAGTAATATAAAGGAATATTAAAAAATAACTCAATACTTATAGGCCTTGCATTGACAATTATAGGACAATGACAGAAGCTACAGAACGTCATACCATGGGTCAGTCATTGACTGTAAATATCTGTTAGTGTCTCCTACAGGCTGCTGGGCTTCAGTGGAAGGCACACAGCTGTGGTGCTCTGACCGAGAGGAGACGCCCAGCATGCAATGGGACATTGTCCTTACCTTGTCATCTGAAATACGTAGCTATCAGAACGCAAAGGCATCTCGTTACCACCAGCAGACAGTCAGTCCTTTCCCACATCCCAGCTTTTAGCCATTGCCTGTGCATGGAGAGAAGTTAGCACCTACCCAAGGCCACCCATCAGGCTGGCCAGGAATTCTCGGCGCACAGCTAGTTCACACAGGGAGAAGCCTGCTGTGCTTGGAAAGCGAAGCTTTCGCAAACATGTTGTCAGATTTGTTCATCGTTCCTCTCTCTCTCTCTCTCCCTTTTTCTTCCTTCTTTTTTTTTCTTGACATCACAGAGTCTTGCTATGTGGCCCTTGCAAACATAGTATTCACTCTGTAGTCAAGGCTGGTTTCAAACATGCAGCAGTTTTCCTGTCTCCGCTTCCTGAGTGCTGGGATTACAGCACACAGGATACTGTTTCTCTTTCTTCCGGCCATGGCTTTACTGAGCTCCCTCTATGTGCAGCCATGCTCTAGATACTGCAACACAACAGCAGACATATTTAAATTAAAGGCACCGCTGTGCCAGAGGAAGGAGGCAGACCACAAGCACGCTGAAGAGAAGGGACATGTCAAGCAGTGAGGAGGTCACTTGGAAGGCCTTGGTGGATACAGAGTCATGAATGTTAAAGCATTAAAGCCAAGCCCTTGTCTTTGATTCATTTCTTCTGAAGCTGTACCCTCTGCAGCAAGCAGGCATTCAAGCACTACGGGTCTTCAGACCATCAAGTGTTAACAGCACCCTACGTGAAGATGGAATGAATCACACACATCCGCACCACACGGGGCAGAGTGCCGTGGGAAAACTGCAACCCCTAGACAGCACTTCCCTTGCTTCCTTCTCTTTCCACTTGCTCAACTACCAAGAGTCTCCAGTCTTTCTGTTTGGTGACTTCTCTCATCCCTCCAGCACGGAGGTGTGAGCAGGCTTGAGGACTCGGCACCTAGGCAACGCCTCCGATTCTCTAAAAGGGTTGATCTTTGTGTGCACTGGAGGAACCCTGCAGCCCCGAGGTCACAGGATGCTGGCTCGTTTTCTGCTGCAGTTCTGTCAGAGCCTGAGTACAAACCCGGGACAGCGCGTTAGCGAGGAATGCAGCATTTGGCGATGCACCCCGCTGCTGCTCTGCAGCGAAGTGAAACATGCTGAGTGCTTGGATCTGAATGTCAACAAGTCCGGGCGTAGATGCTCTTCCTTCTCTGGGCTTCAGTCTGAGTAAGGGTGTTTGTGAGCAGACACTGGGGTGTTACTCACAAGCCACACATCCCGTGGTTAGCATTGACGGAAGCATGCTTGACCCCAGGTGAGGGCATCAGGTCTATGGTCAGGGCTTTCATCTAGTACAGTGTCATCTTTTAGACTCATTTCCTGGTTCATCCCCACAGACCATCGGGAATAATGTCAAGGACAGAAGCCAACTCAGCTTTTCCATCAGCAAACGAGCTTAGGAGAGAAAGCCACACATGGGAAGAGGGCACAGGACCAGGTGTAGAGCAGAACCCTCTGAGTGGACCCGCACAAGTGTTTACTAGTGGGAGATACTTGTACTAAGATTAGTCTACCGCCCCAGCTTGATAACCTCATCTTGAAAACAGGAGTGGCCATGACTCTTGGACTTGGCAACCATTGTAAGAGTATCTGGAATGGCTACCCTGTTGACCGTTCATCCTCATGCCTCTCTCTAAGCACACCAGCCCCTCCTTTCTGTCCACAGTCACCCTAAAATAAACCTGTATTTTTTATGAGACAAACAAAGCCAACAGGCAACGTAAGGGCCGCCAGTCTAAGCTGTGTAGCAAACGCTTGAGCACATGGCAACAGCTGACCCTGCTGAGTGGAAGCAGGGAGATTCGTCTTAACCGCAAAAGTGAAGGTTTAGACTACAGTGCCAGTGTGTCTATAAGACAGTAAAAAGCTAGCAATAGGGCCAGTAGATCAGTCTGAAGGCTCCCGTGTCTTGGAAGATGTGTCTTTGACCATCAGATGGAGACGATTCTTCTGTCGACCTCCTGTTCACCTAACCTTTCCTGCTCTCGGAGGCTTTCCCTTTCCCATGACAGTAGGGCCTCCGTTCCTTTCTGGGCAGTGTCTAGAGCCTGAGTGACAGGCCTCTGTCCCCACCGATGTCCTCCTTCACCACTTCTTTGCTTCTATACTCATGGCTCATCTGAATGGTTCCTGGGAAATGCCAGTCCTTTCTTGCTGTCAGATCTCAACACTGTGTAGAGTTTATCTCTGTGCCCACAGCTCCTCTCTGCTCCCTCTCTGAGCTGAAATACTTCCTATGCAGAAGGGAGTAACCCTTTCTAGCCTCAGGTTTTTCACTCGTCCAAGACTGCACTCCTGCGAGTGCTCTCCCTGTGTGTGTGTGTTTGCTTGTTGGTCATACAGCACCTTCCCAGGAGGTGAGCTTCAAGCTGCAAGACTATGTGGTCTCATTGCCAAACTCTAGCATCTAGTGTGTCTGGTGCATAGTTGGCATGCAACCAGTAATGAAAACACAAGGAAGATGTGCCCACAAATACGTACAGTCACACGGATGGTTGTCTGGATCTTAGGACAACGTTGAAGCTGAGTCTGGCTTTGTGGCATACAGAAACTGCTAGACTTGAACAAACTGACCAGCTACTCCTAAAGGTCCAGCACTGGCCACATCAGGACCCCAGATAGGAAGATCAGCCTGGCTTCCCACTTGCATCAGCATCCCTGCAGGTGCAGATTCCACAAAGGTCATTGTGTTGCTTCTGTTTGTGTCTGTACATCAGAGAGTTGATTGCTTTCTGGTTCCTTGGGGCATTTAAGCATAGGGTTATCTTCTCACTCTTTGAAACTGTGATCATTTTTATTTCAGCTTCTTAACTTTATCTTTATCAGATAGACACGTGCATGGACTTACAGGGTACTTCAGAGGTATACACATAAGTCAGATTAAACACATCTCCTCAAACATACTGAATTTCTTTATGTTTAACAGTTCTTTCATATAGCTTTCTGAATTATACACTAAATTATCATTATCTCTAATTGCCCTACTGTGTGACAGCCCATCAGAGCTTCTCTTTCGTAACTGTGACTGTGGCCCATGGACCAACCTCTCCTTCTCTCTCTTATTCACGCTCTCCTTAGCCTCTAGTGGCTGTTGTTCTTGTTTCTCTCCTGTAAGGTCCCTGTTTTCAGATTCTGCAGATGAGGAGATCAGAAGGCATATGTCTTTCCATGCTTGGCTTAATACATTAAAAAGAGTAATCTCTTCTACTCACATTGCCACAAGTGACAACATTTGGTTATTTGTACGGCCCAATAGTATTCCCTTATGTATATATACTTTATTTTCTTTATCCATCCAGCTGTTGATAGATACTTAGATTGAGTCTACAGAGTGACTATGATTAATGATACCCCCAGGGAACATGGGAATTCAGGTGTCTCTTTGACATGCTGACATTTCGCTGGGTACATATTCAGGGACAGGTTGCTGTGTCACATGAGTTCTGACTCTATCAGGAATTTCCTACTGTGTGTAGTAAGTGTACCAGTTTACACTTCTACCCAGTGTGCAAGGGCTCCATGTCTACACATCTTCATGAGCACAGTCTTTTTGGCACTCTCTGTTCTTCTTCATGAAGTGGCACTGGTTTGATTTGTGTTTCCCTGGTGACTTACAATGCTGAGCCTATTTTCATGTATGTTCTTCTTCATATATGTTCTTGTTATTCCCATGTCTTCTCTGGGCAGGTGTCCAGGTCTACTGTCCATTTTCAGTCCAATTATTTTTGCAGCTGAGTTTTTGGAGTTCCCTGCATATCCTGTGTTTTAGCCTTTCCTTAGATGTGTGGTTCCCAGATGCCTTTCTCCTGGTCGGTGGGCAGTCTCTTCACTGCTTCCTTTGCCATGTGGAGGCTTATCCATTTGCTGTAACCCTATTGGTCTGTTTGGCTTCGTTTCTTGTGCTTTGGGTGTAGTCCTACTCCCTCTCATCCATTATAAAGTCCTGAAACCATCCCTCCTAATGTTTCTTCTCATAATGGCAGATGTCACAGTTAAGAATTTGATACATTTTGAGTTGCTTTTAACCAGTGAAGTAGGAGTCTATGGCATCCAATGTGTCCAGCACCATTTATAAAATGGTATTCTTAGCAACCATGTAGACATTGCTCTGGCTACAGGTAAGTGGCTTGTTTCTGTGCTCTTGTTCTGTTTCTTTGGTCTCTGTGCCTGTTTTTGGGTTGGTCCACACTGCTTTGGTTACCGGAGCCTTACAATGCGCTTTGAAGTTAGGTGGCATAATACCTCTGGCTTTGTTCTTTTGCTCAAGGTGGTTTTAATGAGTCAAGGCTTGGAGTATAAAGTTCTAATCATTTTTCCTTTATTCTATTCAGTCAGCAATTCCTATCTCTAAATCTTTCTGTTTGAGCAGAGAAGCCTTGGGTGGGTGACCTGATCCAGGTTCTGGTTAGAGATTAGTAAGCCACACGTAGATGGGTGGGAATCTTGCTCCAGGCACAGGGTGTGCATGCGGCCGGCACTGAAACATGGGTTCAGATGGAGTACCATGGTAAATTCTTTGTCTGCAATGCCACGTGATTGCCAGGACCAGACTTTGGGGGCCAAGTTGGCCTGTCTTCCTTCCTTCCTTCCTCCCTTCCTTCCTTCCTTTTTCCATTCCCTTCCTTCCTCCTCCTTTCTTCTCCCAGTGTCATCTGTTCTAAAAGTTTTAGGAAAAAACAGATACCATGCTTTCAGTCATAAAAATGACTGTACAGTACCCACAATATCTGTGTTTAAGGTCTGTTCTGTGTCTCCTCAGCCCCAGGACTCAAAACTCATTTCCCATAAAGCAAGGCTAGCATTTCTGTTTCTTGGGGATCTGAGTTATTGGGGGTTAAGAGTGACAATACCCAGCTCTTATAAGAAAGTGCAGTATTGCAAATGATATTTATCATCTCCTTTAAATAACCTGTTGGCATCAAACGTTAGAGGCTCCTCTTCCAGGACCATTAGGACCCGTTAGGCACTGACGAAAAAAACAGAGATGCACAGAGCACTCAGAGTTAGGGTCAAGCGTACCTGAGAGTTCACAAAGGCACTGAGGGTCCTAGGAAAACAACAGTTTATCCCAGGTGCACCTGCCCTGCCTCACAGGGATACTGAGTCAGGTGGCAGGCGATGTGGAGAAGCAAAACATGGAGCCGTTGGCACCGTGAAGGGATGAGGGACAGAGGCTGACCTCTGACTCCTCCGGTTCTCTCGGAGCACCAGGTAGCAGTCACAGGGAGCCTGTCTCAAGGTCACATTGTCACCTTCTCTTGCTTTGCTAACACCACACAGCTTTCCCAGTCCTCTTTTGGCTTCAATTTGTTCTCTCGCTCAAGGTGGTTTGGACGAGTCAAGGTTTGGAGAATGACGTGCTCGTCATGGCTTCTCTTTACACACATCTCAGCCTGCTTGGCGTGAGACACACATTGCATGTCCCTAAGTATATGGCTTTTTGTTTTTAGTGTAGAAAATGTATTTTCGTGTGTTTGAAGTTTAGTTCCCAAAATTGCAACAGATCATACAAGTTTTATACTCTTGCTCAACGCGCATGTATTTTTTTTTCTGCATTGTGAGCTTGCCATACCATATGTAGATGGTTTGGATACAAAAATTCATGACCTGTTCTGCATGCAAAATGTTATAACAGGCTCTTGGATACATCCCAGAAACTTTGAATAGGTTGTTTGGAAATAGCAAATTATAAGTTACTTTCCCCTGCTTACTTTTAAGGGTGTCGTGACATTTATTTGCTGCTATCCAGATTGCACCAGGGGTTTGGGGGCATGTGTTTGAAGCATGATTAGTGTTTAATTAATTAGCCTCTTCTCCCATTCTACTCAAATTTTTGCAATAAGCTTTACTAGTCAAGAATAATCTTTACTAAAATTTATTTTAGGTTTTGAAACCAACATGAACCTGACTAGCCGGGATGAACCCAGTTCAACAGAAATGGCTTCGGAGACTCAAGACAGAAATGCAAATAATCATGGGACTCAACTCTCCAGTCCTCTGTCTAGCGCCGTCACAGCTGAAAATGGAAATTCTGTCACCAACGGTGAGCCCCTCTAAACTCAAGACCAGTGGGTCAGAGTCTTAAGCGACATCTGTGTTGGAGGAAGAGTCCCTCCAGGACATGAAAATGAAGCAGGCTTGGTCAATGCAGACTGTAGGTAGAATGCAAACTGTGAAGCTCCACCCTGGGCGTCGCTGTCAGTGTCTTACCTCAGGCCTAAGGGGAGAATTGCACTCACTGGTGACTTTTCCGAGGATTTGATGGGGCATCCATCTGTAGGAACCATTAGAAGGCACATCTTATGCTGGGGAGAACAAGAACGTTCAACCAACATTGTTGAATTAAATGTTTTCATGCAGCTAAGAAATGTGAAGGAAAAGAATGAGGGGCTGCCGATGACAGGCTGGCTTTAGGTTTTCAAGTAAATCTACCGCTTAGAAACTGGCTGGGCTGCCACGCCCAAGTCCACATAAACAAACATTTTCTCTGGTGATTTAGCAATGGCTGATGGAGAAAATCCAGCTGTTCTTTCCTGAGAATGCCTAGGAGAAACTGACAAAATATCTGTTTACTCTGAAGAAAGGGACTAGAGACCCAACAGGACAATCAGCTGCTGGGAGGGGCCGAGTGGGGACCAGAGGCCTGAATGCTCACTGTTCTTTCTTTTGTGTTGACAAAAGCCCGGTCAAGGAGAGAAGGGCATATGTTGGTCATGGTTTGAGAGGGTGCAGCCTGCCTTGCATGAAAGGCTTTGGCAGCAGGAGCTGAGATGGCTGGTTTCTTTGTTCCAGCAGCCAGGATCAGAGAGAGAGAGAGATGGCTTGCTGGTGTTCAGATGGCTTAATTATTTCTCCTTCCTATGTAGTACAAGAACCCAGAACAGGGTGCCACCTACGTTCAGGGATACCATCCTTCTGCAGTTAAATCTCTCTAGAAATACCATCCTAAGTAATTCTAAAACCCATTCAGGTTGACAATCAGGATTAATCGTGACTGTCATGCTAGCCTCTCAAGGCAGTCTGAGTCCTGGACCATCCTCCCATGGGCATTGGGGACACTAGAAAAACCTACTTCTCTGATAACCCTGTGGCTCTAGGCACACAGATTAAGTCCAGGGATCACCAGGCCCATGGAGGGAGCAGGGCTTTGAAGTGCCCACCCCAGAGTCAGTTGTACCAGAACCAGGACCATGGATTAACTGGAGCTCGTTCGAACCCCCAAGTTAGAATGGGATTATAGTATTCACAAGCCCCTGAGAAAAATGTATGTAAGTCTGTTCCCAAGGACAATAAAAGTCTCTTAGGCCTCTTAATATTATTAAAAAAAACAATTAATTTTTAGATGCAAAAATCTACCACACAATGTAGATTAAGATACATGAGCACAAAAACTCAGAGGCAGAACTAGCAATTGCAGTTTGCCCATGAGAGCTTAAGAAGTCAGAGCAGAGAGACTCGTGCCTTACAGGATGTGGATGCAAGCAGGCAAGGCCTGCAGAACGGAACCTCGACCATCCAACGGGAGCTGAGAGCAAAACACACGTCACTAAAACAAACCGCAGTACCAGATGACATTAAATTTGATCAGACAGTTGTTTAGGCGGACAATAGGCAGACAGTCTCTACAGCGAAACACATCAGATTCTAGGAAGAGAATACAGATTCTAGAAAATGATGTGTGTGTCTGCCCTGCATGGTGAGAAAGGTTGTTAGGGTTCTAGGGAAAGAGGGAGTGATTAAGTGTGGAAATATTTGCCAATGTCCCAGCCCTTGTGAAGCATCCAGGCAAGGATCTGACTTGGGAGTCTGTTATGGAGCCGAGCAAACTCTTTGCATGTGTCCCAGACATAAACAGTATCGATGCAAACACTTGGGGCAATGCTTCTGTGCACTCAAATCATAAACTGTAGAGCTGAGAATCAATTTAGCACCCTTCAACCAGTGACCAGATGTCTTATTATCCATTGCTATGTGAGATGTCACACCACCCCCCCTCCAAATTTAGAGAGTTAACGCAGCAAACAGGGATTATCTCATATCCGCTAAGGGTCTGGAGGCTAGGTGTAGCTTAGTGAGGCTCCTCACCACTTAGCAGCCAAGCTGTCAGAAAAAAACCTCTGGCCACCTTAAATCTTAACTGAGGGATGGTTCACACCTAAGATCACTCAATGATCACTGGCAGACCTCAGAAAATTCACACCTAAGTCTATACACACTGACCGTCCCAAAGGTCAGCTTCACAAGACACAAGGGACTCATCCCCAAGGACTGTCAGTCTCAATAATGGCTTCCAGAATGGAAGCCACAGGTTTTCGAGCCCTGGGGAGACATGGCAGCACGCAGCCACATTCTGTGTGCTGGGGTGAGTTACTAAATAAAGCCACATTTCAGGGAAGGAATCCCTCGGAGCTGAGTGCCAAGAACACGCTCTGAGCATCGGGCAGATTTTATCAAGCACACACCTGTGATACGGCTAAGAGGGATCTGAGCCTGTGTGCACCTGAGTGGGCAACACGAACACATCAGGCTAGGTGAGAAAAGTCAGGTAGCAAGCAAGTGACCAATCTGGGGGAATTCAGGAGGACACAGAGGGTTAGGTGTGCAGCTCTGTGGAAGAACAGGGCATCTGCAAAGGCTGAACCTCCCACCTCTGTATCAAACTGAAATCATCAACCTTTGTTGAAAAAAATCACATCTCTAAATAATCAGTGGGTTTGACAACTAGATCCTAATCAAGTAAAAATAAAAACATTCTAATCAAAGCTCATACAGCAGTAACTTATGGGAACTCAAGGACCAGGGTACGGCCAGGGTCTTCATAGCTGGGAATTAGAGCCTGAAGCACAGGCTTTGTGTACGTGTGCTGAAAATGTCAAGAAGCTAGAGACAGTGAAAGCAAACACCAGGAGAGTAGGGAAAAAATAGGCAACTAAAGACCAAAGTGTGCTCGCCAAAATACAGAAACAAGGAAACATGAACTGCTCTTCTCAAGAAAGTTACCCTGAAACCATGAGACTAGAAGTGACAAACGTCATACAGCAGTGGCAGAACTAAGCTACACGGGCCCAGAGAGCAGATTTCAGGTGGAGAAAGGGGCACTGCTTCCTGCTTTCAGAAATCACGGGGGAGGGCACAAGGGGAGTGTGAACAAATGTGTGCAGAAATAAATTTGGAAATATTTCTATCAAAACTCTAGATAGAACGCTAAGCAGTCTCTGAATAGTAAATTAATTGACTTTGTAATTGAACTTCTTTCTATAAGGAAACTTCTAGACCCAAATGCCAAATGTAAAGCAGTGGAAGTTATAGAAAAAATACAGAGGGGGAAGAGAGGGAGTTTTCACTGGGAGAGAGGTGTGTAGAACCAAAGAAATGGGGGGGGGGAGACATTAATTAGGAGAAAATTATTTTCCACACATTTAACCAGCTGAGGGCTCTACTCTGTTCATAAACAAAACATAATCAAGTAAATATTTGGCTCAAAGACAACAATCCAGGCAAGGCCACACTCAATGGAGTCTGGCCTTGTCTGCACATAGGAAATGTAGGTGAAGGCTGAAGGCTGGGCCTTATGCCCACACATCTTTCAGAATTTTAGGGAACCAGCAGGGCCTGCCAGAGTCTTAAGGATACCCTCTGGGTAGATGCAGGGAAAGGAGAATCTTGGCTTTCAGTGTACCCACTGGTGACTCTTCCACCAGGGTCCAGTGGGTGCCAACTCAATGGTCAGACAGATGGTCCTGGTCATAGCAGCAGACAGTCTGGAATCTGGAAAAAGACAGGTGGGGAAGAGGGTGAGGTGTTAGGGTAAGAGAGGAGCCAAAGAGGGCAGGAAAAGAGAGTGGCCAGAGTGTGGTATGTACATGTGTGAAATTGTCGAAGAACTGACGTAATAGACTCGCAAAAAATCCTCCCAGGAGAGGGAGGACTGAGTCCCCTCTGTCTCATAGAGCACCTGAGTCCCCAGGGAGATTATTGTGTTCTTCACTGTACAGTAGTTACAAGGTTACATTTCAGTCAACAAATAAATCAGAGAAGGAGGGAGGAAGGCACCTTCCCTTCAGCCAAATATCTCATTCACTTATGTTTTATCAACAGCAGTTAAAAAGTAAAGGCTACAACTTGGAAAATAGTCTTATGTAAATCCAATGCAGGATGACTTGAGCCTCCCAACCTGAGAGGCTGGAGCTGGTGAACTCACAACCACCGTGAGTTTCCGGTCTGTGATATTTTCTTGGGACTATTAAAATACCCAGTTCCAGAGCCTGTCTGTTGGAACCTCAGGAAGCATCTGTCCATTGACGCAAGGGTACAGCCTGCAAATGAGCCAGCAAGTGCTAGGCAGACAGCCAGAAAAATGCAGCCCTTAGCATTACAGAGCTGAGCAGTTTCCACACATGGAGCCTGTGACTTGCACATGACCATGGCACCTCTGGAGGAGAACAAGATTTTATTTTATTTTATTTGGGGTGTGTGTGTGTGTGTGTATGTGTGTAGATGCCACCTGTGTAAAAGTACCCATGGAGTCCAGAAGAGGGCACACGTTCCCCTGGAACACTACTCCCTCCAAAACAGTGTCATCCTGCCCAGTTACAAACCCCATATCCAATGCAATAATATCCAACTACAGGGTGGAACTTAACCTTTCCCCTTCTACTTTTCTCCTCTTCAAAGGGCATGATGCAAGGCTATATCAGGACTTTTACAGGGAACCTAGTAGGATGGGGCTAGCCCAGAGTTAGTGTTGGGTTAAAAGTATCTGTTCACAAGTTGTGGATGCTGAGAACTGAACTCATGTCCTCTGGCAAAGAGGAAGAGCAGCAAGTGTTCTTAACCACTGAGCCATCTCTCCAACTTCTGGGGGTGAATTTTGATTTGAATGTATCATGCCCATGCCCATAGTACAGTCAATGTCCATCCTAAATAAAGGCTCCAGAACCAAGTAAAATAATATAATATAAAATAATATAAAGTTCTGAACAAGTCAAAAATAGCACTATTTTCTAGGAAATGATTTCTCTGAAGTGCCAGGATCTGCATGCTACCTCTGTTTCCCAGAAATAATCATGTCTGCTCATTTGCTGAAATACAGTTATGTGAGGCTAATTATAGTGATCACTTACTTTAATTGCCATCCTTTTGCTGATGTGAACACAGACTTGGATACTTTTTTGTGTGTATTTAATTATTCCCAGGACTGGTGGTTATTTATCATGGCATTCGAGAGCCGCCTCCCGTGCTGGGACGCTTCGGCTCTATCAAACAAAAATATTGTAAATATAAAGATGTTTATTTTTGTGGCAAAGTAGAGATATAAAAAGTTCCAACTAGGACATTTTATGATCAGTGTGATTTTCTTTCTTGCTGCTCAATGAATATGCATTATTGCTGAGCATCAAGAAAAATGGCAATTAAGGCTGGAGTCGTTACATTTGAGTTTACATTTATCTCTCTTCCTTTTAGATCCATTATATTCTCTCTTTATATGTGTATAATGTGTATAGCCTGGGCTGTCTTTGTCAGTAAACTCGATGAGGGAAGGACAGGACAGAACCTGAATCTCTGCACTGTCCCTTTCTCTTGAGCTCCTGGGACATCAGAACCAAGCCACACAGACCTGGGGGTAGCAAAGTATGGTTTCCAGTCATACCTCGAGGACAGGGAGTCTCGAATAGGGTCCCATAAATTATGTGTCCGTCTGTATCCTCCAACATTATTTTTGAAACTGGACAGATTCTTCAGAGCTCACAGTGTTGCCTGATTCTAGTTCAAAGAACCAGAGTGAAGGAAGCAAGCCTCCGCGTCACGCAGGAGAGAGTATTGCCTTCCTCTCTGTCGAGAAGCAGAAGGGGCCTTGCCTTCAGAGCCCTGCCCACACTTCATGATCAGAGACATTCTGAATTCATGTTCAAGTCTCTCTAACTTGGACCTTGTTTACTTAAACGTTCTCTTACTGGTGTGGGAACTGCGGGTTGAAAGCCAATGGGCTAGGATTATGCTTTGCCGTGCCCTCCAGTGATGGCTTCCTTGGGGCTTAGGAGGTCGCCCTGCCAGTATCCAAACCTCAGGTCTGATATGCTAGCAACCCAACTATGGCCATGGTATGTAACCTTTCACTTCCCAATTCTCCCAACTTTAAAAGGGAGTGGTGCAAATGCTTATGTCATAACTTCTGTGGAGGACCTAGTAGGGTAGTGGTAGCCCAGTTAATGTTCAGTCAGCAGTACCCATTCACCAAACCTAAAGGTTTTCTAAGTTTGCATGGAGACGCTGTATGTGAGATCGATGAGGAGCGCGGTGATGGAGACGCTATATGTGGGATCGACGAGGAGCGCGGTGATGGATGGAACTTTCTGGGCCACTCAAGCTGCAGCACAAGAAATCCCCCAAAAATCTTAACTCTAGGTTCTTTATTTTTATTGGTGGATTTTTAAAGATAGTGAGATTTTTATTTAATGGACTTCAGTATTTTATGTCATTCTTACATTTTTGTTTCATTTTGTGACATTTTAAGTATATAGTCATTCTAATGGTGATAATTAGAGCTCTTAATCCCTTTTATCCCAGCATGGGTGGTGACGTTGGTCACCGTTTTAGATGACTTGACTGAAAAAGCTATTATTTCTATGAAGATCCCTGAACCTTGGGAGGAAGGGAAGCTGCACACTCTACAGTCTCTTGTCCTCTATGCCTTGTCCAGTTGTGGGTCCCTGGATAATTAGGTAACTGCCATCTACTGCAGGAAGTGGCTTCTCTCATGAGAGATGAGTGACGCGCTGATGTGGGTATAGCAATGCGTCATTGAGTTGTCGCAATGTTTGTTTAGCAGAATTCCCCACGAAGGCCTTAGGCCTGTCTAGGCTAGTACCTAAAGACTGTAAGGCCTTTGATGACTTCGAGGAGACAGTGATGTCTGGACACAGCAGGTCAGTTGCCGCACAAGACCTAGACAATCTCAAGCCCGACAAAATCCCAGCATGCAGAGAGGAGGTGGGCACAGAGTCCCATCCCTAGAGGAGGAGCTGTTGGCATTTCATAGCTGCTGGGAAGTCTTAGTTAATGCTGAGGCTCCTTTTGTATGGACCACACCCCAGAGAGAGAATGAACACAGTTGAAACCATGAAACTGGGAAGGAGGTTAGATCTAGGAGGAACTGGGGTGGGGAGAATATGACCAAAACATACATCTTGTATAAAATTCTCAAGTTATAATTGGTATACACACACACACACACACACACACACACACTCACGCACACACACACTTAACCTCCTTTGCATGGCATGGTTCCTCGCTGCTGCTTAGTACCTCTGGCTCCCCTCGCGGGAGGCTCTAGCAGAACTGAAGTTCTCCCACTGCTGGCCACAGCTACGGAGACCTTCTCTGGCCCACATATTTCCTGGGAGGGTGTGGCTCCTTCTTACCTTATTCTCACTCAGAGACCCCTCTCCTGTCAGGTCTCCCTACTTACCTACCTTTTCCCTCACCGGCCCTCCGGCCCCACAATAACACCCACCCCGGCCTGCACCCTCTATCCCTCTCTACCGAGCCCTGCCACAGATCCCAGGCCTATCAAGTCCTCAGCAGGTGGGAACTGCCTTTTCATGCAGGACTTTCTTAAAATGTTATTGTCTTTCATTATTTTCCCCATCTGTCTCACCCCCCACCCATCCGACCTGATCCCTCCTGTTTCCATACCTCCACCCCCCTCCACTGCCCCCAGTTTACCCAGGAAATATCTTGATGTGTATGGGGGGCACATTTGGGGTTAATGAGAAGCCTAGTACCAAGAATCCACAAGGATAAGCACAGCTAAGACTCCTAGCAACCGTGGAGAGGGTGCCTTCACTGGCCTTCTCCTGTAACCAGATTGGTGACTTCCCTAATTGTCATCAGAGAGCCTTCATCCGCTAACTGATAGAGGCAGATACAGAGATCCATAGCCAAGCACTGGGCTGAACTCTGTGAGTCCTGTTGAAGAAAGGGAGGAGGGATTGTACAAGCCTGGGGGTGTGGGGGGTGTGATGTGTGTGTCAAGGTCATGGTGGGGGAACCCACAGAGACAGGTGGCCTGAGCTTAGGGGAGCTCACCAACTCTGGACTGACAGCTAGGGAGCTGCATGGGACCAACCTAGGCCCTCTGCATCTGGGTGACAGTTGTGTAGCTTGGTCTGTTTGTGGGGCTCCTAGCAGTGGGATCAGGATATATCCCTGGTGCTTGAGCTGGCTTTTGGGAACCCATTCCCCATTCTGGGATGCCTCGCCCAGCCTTGATGCAGGGGGAGGAACTTGGCCCTGCCTCAGCTTGATGTGCCAGGCTTTGTTCAGCTGCCCATGGGAGGCCTGCCCCTTTCTGAATGGAGACAGAGGAGGAGTGGATGGGGAGGGGGTAGATGGAAGTTAAGGGAAGGGAACAGAGGAGGGAAAACTATGATAGGTATATAAAATAAATAAATAATTAATAAAAAAATTGTCATCTCTTCTTAGAAGTCTATAGTGTCACCAGTTGCCTGCAAAACATTGTTATAACCCCACAAAATTCTCCCAAAGCCCTCTAATGTCTGGTTAGCTTTACCTTCCAATGCATTCTCCAGTTCCCCAAGATGGACATGCCATTCTATGGGCTGTTCCTTGTGCAACCTTGGGCCTCTTGGCCTATCTTGTCTGTGTCCTCAGATGGGCCAGCAGTTCCCAGTTCACTTTACCTAGGATATTCTTCCCAGTTTGCCCAGCAGGAAACTTTCTCAGGCCCCTCCCATCAGGATGACCCCACCCATGAATACCCACATTTTAGATTCTGTGCTTCCCATGTAGTCAAATAAAAACATGATCTGAGATCTCTACTTAATGTTCGCTTCATTGTGACTCACTAAATAGTGCTCATAGCTGAGCTGCATCCATGCATGAACCCCACATTCTTTGCTGGGTGCATGTTTGTGTTGATTTGAGTAAACCACTCTGACCCATTCTCCACAGAGACAGAGGCACCTCTGTCCTCAGGGGCATGTGGGCAAATGTCCTCCAAGGGTCCCCTTCACCATCTCCCAAGTAGGACTCTTTGCTTCTCCTTGCATGGAGGCCCTTCTTGTACTCTCCCCAGCCCTGAGTCCATTTCTTCTGTTTTCTAACTAAGTGTTGGCCCGTTAAGCTGTGGGATTCTCACCAGTGGGCCCCTTTCTTTCTTCTCCACTATATTTCTCCACACCAGGCTCAGAGGATGCTAACAAACATCTCTTAAATTTTATCCATTGACTCTGTGACTCTGTTGGTTCCCGTGTTGGAACACTTGGTCCCAGCTGGTGGTACGGTTTGGGAAGGCTGTGGAACTCTTAGATGGTGAAGCCTCACCAGAGGGCATGGATCACCCTAGAAGCTCACCTTGAGGCTTCATAACCCGCCTTCCCTTCCTGTTCAGTCTCTGCTTCCTGACTGTGGACTCATCTAACCAGTGAGCCTCCTCCTCCTGCCCCCATGCCTCCTCTACCATGATGGACTGTGCCTCCCTAGAACTGTGAGAGAAAGTAAATCTTTTCTCACGTTGCTTCTGCGGGGTCATTTTGTTATAGCAACAGGAGAAGTTACTAGAATGTCAGATGAACTGGGCATCTGTCCTGCCTTGAACTTGGCCCTTTGTACACCTGTCCCCATCCCTCATCCTTCATGTCCTTTAACCAGGAGTCTCTCTCCAGATGGCACCTTACCTTAGACCTGCAGGTTCCTGCGCACCTATCTAAGTTCTCAATTATGCCACACAATTGTTTGATGGGACAACACACTACACCCTCTCCCTGTCCTGCTGGTGATCACCATTGCTCATGATCAGAACCTGGTCTTCATCACCACACACCCTCAGTGGCAGGGCAGTAAACACCCATAATCAGTCTTATCCTGATTTGTAACACTCTTCCTGGGGAAGTGTGAATAAGTGTCTGACTCACCCTAGACAGAAAACTGAACTGATGACAGAGCAAAGTAATACCACCAAAATCCAAGTTAACAAACTATGACTTCATTGGGGTTACTTATAGGGGCAAGTATTACTCACAGACAGCTACACCTCTGAAAACCCATCCAGTCAAAACTAGAACTCTGGAGCTCTCTGCATGAACTACAAGCAGCTCAACAGATTAGAGGGCCTTCTCTTGGTAGCAGTCCTTACTGCTTATATAGCCTTGGAAATGGATGACCTTGTAAAATTGGTCAGTTTCAGGGACTTCCTAGGACTAGTGAGTTGTTGTCTTCCTGAGTTTTAACTAAATGCTCTTTAGAACTTTCTGAGCCTTAAGGAGCTTCCCTCCAGGATGGATGTTTCATATTAGAGGAAATTGCTAGGGAAAACATGGACAGAACCCTT
This sequence comes from Ondatra zibethicus, assembly GCA_004026605.1. NCBI lineage: Eukaryota > Metazoa > Chordata > Mammalia > Rodentia > Cricetidae > Ondatra > Ondatra zibethicus. The sequence goes on along the minus strand of PVIU01005365.1, from coordinate 38,742 downwards.
CTGCATGAAAGCATGCATACATTTACCAAGAGGGCATACTGGCTTGCCTCATGTCAATTGGACTCAGACTCTCCCCAAGGAGCTGACACACTCCTGTAATTGGAAAAATGCACAGTGATTTCCTAATGATTTTTAATTTAGGAATCATGTATATGTTTAATCAATTAAACTGTACTAGTTAATTATGTTTCCAGAGGAGATGAGTAATTGCATCAGTATTTAAAGTTCTCTTGGTTGAATTCATTCCAGTGGGCAGTTATTTCTCTTTTTATCTGTTCATGTTTATTAATCAAGTCACTTGGGGCAGTACACGCCATCTCCATCACGATGGTTCTCAATCATTGTAGAGGAACAGATCTGTCCCCAAGGTGCATTTAATAATGTCTAAAATCATTTTGATTGTCATGAGCCAGGGCGCATTCAGTGAGGAAGGCCAGGGATGCGACTGTTTATGGTGCACAGGACAGGCTTAGAACAGAGAAATGTACAGGCCAAATGCCAAGGGTCAGAGACGGGCCTGTGTGTGCAGGATAATGAAGACAGTCATCTGCTGTCCCCTGGGAGGTCTGTGTCCTTTGGAGGAGGGGTGTGTGCGTTTCCTGAAGGTCACTTTTACTTAGTGGTTGGCTAAGAACTGGTAGGTTGTGATTGGCCAGTTTTACTCCCCTCACCCGACCTGTGCAAGTAAAAGGAACACAGTCACGGTTTCCATGACACCCAGGTGTGCTTCGGTCTCATGTTTCTTCAGTCCCTGCTTTCCCTCCATGCTGCCCCACAAATGAAATCCAAACTTTCAGCATCATCCAGGTGGGAAACAGCACCGGTCTTGTGCTTCTTTCTTCCTAGAGGGCTTTTGGATGGTTTCCAGGCTCTAGGAAAGCCCCCTCCCTCCCTCCCACGTTCCCTCCCTCCCTCCCTCCCTCCCTCCCTCCCTCCCTCTTAATTCACATCTGCCTTGCTCTGAGTGGTTTGCTGTCATTGTCTTTCTGGCAGTACATCTCCTTATTTGTTTACTGAAATTGCAAGAGCTTAAGGTATTCCCATCTCACTGCAAATTTGAATAGTCAATAAATAACTGCTATTGTCTAACACTTTAATGCATGGAATATGACAGTGTCTGTTTATTAACTAAGTACGAAGTATTTTTTTTTCTTTCAGCAAGGTGATACAACCTCACCGCTTCTCTGTGCTGACCCCCACAGGTTTACCTGAGGACGATGGATGCTCAAGGCTGTGTCTGAGTGGCATGGGGACCTCATCTTTTCAGAGACATCGAGAGAGCCACACCACCCAGGTAAGGACACTGCACTCCCCCATGCAGCAATGAGTGGAGTTAAACCAAGGCAGACAGCCGCTGAGTCATGACCACCCGTCTCCTCCCTGGACTGAGAGCTAAGGTTGTTTTCATGTCCATCCATGGTCCATTGTCTGAACAATTTCTCTCTCTTCTCCATCTCAGCTGCTTACAATTTTCTACTTGTATGGGGGGGGGGAAGAAACAAAAAAAAAAAACCAATGTCCCAAACAGCTAAAAGCTAGCATATTTTAGTAGAGTATTATAGATATCGCTTTTGCTGCAATGTTTTCAAATCAGTAAATGGTGGTGGTGATGATATGAAGCCTTCTGACAGGGGTGGTGTTTTCTGCATTTGGCCTGGGTTAAAGTAGAAGGTTAGAGTGGCTGGAACTTAGAAATGACATCTGGATGCCCTGAGGTCCTGTGGTATGCTGTTCCTTCTCAGAACCTACAAGCTCTTCTCAGAACCTCCAACATAATCAGCTCCACCTAAGATACTGTATGTGGGGCTGCCAAGAAGGCTCAGTCAATAATGGGTTTGCTTGTGCAAGCAGGAGGACTCACATTAGACACCCCGGGGAAAAGCAGGATGCTATAGTACATGCTTGAACTTCACTGCTGGGACAGTAAAGAGAGGCAGATTCCTGGGGCTTGCTGGCCAGCCAGCCTTGCCTTCTCGGTGAGTTCTAGATGCTGTCTCAAAAACTGAACTTGACATCTCCTGAGGGACAGCACTGAGGATTGACCTCTAGCCTCTACATGCATGCTCTGAAACATGAATATGCACCTGCACACACATGTGCCTACAGACAGCTTTACACACACACGCACACACTCATATAGACAGATGCACTCATACACATATGCACACACACTCACACACACAAAATAAACATGCAAGACACTGCTTATTGTAAGAAGATGTTTAAATTAAAACTCCTGTGTGTGTCCTAATTATGTGCTCATGCTCACCATGTGACCTTGGAAACTGCACCAAAATAAAGATAATTCAGGGGAAAGTAAAACACCAGTGGTTTCAGAATGCAAAGGAACCCAGGATGGAGTAGTCCTGTACCAGTGAGGATAGCTTTCGTAGACGTATTTGATGCTATGTAGGCACAGCCTTATTATGAGCTGAAATTTTTCTAAGTAACACTGATGAGGTGGTGTGAAAAAATCAATAATTTTAATCTTAGAAATAAATCTCTACAGTAGGCAATCTGCGGAAATCACTTCTACTGATCTATAGGCGCTGGAATGAGAAGATGTTGCTGATTGGTGGGATAATAAATCGTCCTAGCCTTGCCTGTGTTCCTGAGAGAGGCATGCACCCTGCAAGCGCTCCAGGCGCCCAGTATTCCCTGCCCTGTGTGCACTGTGTGCCACTGGGGCCGCCTGTGTCAGAGCCGACTCCTCTATGTTACACACAGCGAGAAGCTGACCGCTCTGCCCGCTCTCAGCTACCGTACTGCGCTTCGGGAGCAAGGAGCTGGTTGAAATCAGGTTCATGACATGAGGCCTCTGAATTTTTCTGTTCGTTCATTGGCTTAGCTGGAGAACATGGGGAAAGGTTTGGGGAACTGTCTCCATCTCCCGTTTTCAAAGAGGCTTTCTCAGATGTGAAGCCCTTCCTTGGAGAAGTACCCAGTCACCTCACCGTGTCTCCCTAGACATGGGAATCCACACTCTCTGTTGTACTGACCGTAGGCGCTTGAAGGTAGCAGCAGACTCCTCAGTGCCAAAAGCTGTGTGTGATGGGACACCATGGTTTAACTGCCACACATCCCCAGGATTTATCTCTTCCCTGACATTTATAGAGGAAGTCTGAACATAGCGAGACATGCCGCCTCTTAGATTTTCTGCCAGAACAATTCTACAGGAATTGCATAAAACAGTGCTGAATTTACTGGTCCTACAGTCATGGGATTAAAGTGAACCCTCAATGGAATTCCTGTCTAAAATTGTCTGTGTTTTTGTAATTAGTGTCACCGGTGATAAAAATAATAAAGATAAAATGCATGATAAAGAAGACAGAATTGGTCACTTGCCAAGGTCAGATGCCAAGCTGAGACCACATACCCTGCTTTTAAAAGGCGTTTAGGGTGAACTGCTAAAGGGAGGTGGGGCATTGTCTCACCTCTTCATGAACTTGAATCTTTGGTCTGAAGACCACAGTGGGCAGTCATGGTCTTGTTTGCTCAGTGCTGGTCTTGCTGTAACGTCCCTCCCATACTTCCATGAGCCGTAAGAAAGACGATCACTCTTCCTTTTCCGTTTCCACAAGGAAAGCGCATGTGAAGGGCACTGAGCAACTGTCTACCATAGACAGTAGGCAAGAGACCTAAAGCACAAGGGATGAGAGACATAGATGCAGCCCTTTCAGGGGACTTCTGGGGCGCAGCAGAGGAATGTCGGTCAGAAGTCCACTGCCCACCTGTCCAGCCTTTTCTCCAGACTTCTTGGCCTTCTGATTTCCCAAATAGCCCCACCCACTGACAAGGCCCAGGGTTCATTTCTTATGCCTTCAAATACTCATGACTGGCACACTAAGTTCATTGTCACTAGCCATGGAATTGGTTTATTTTCACATGAGTCTCCGTTATAGTAGGTGAACAAAGTCACTAAGTTTATTCTGTTTGGTGCTCAGCTTTGAATCCTGTGGGTTGATGGAAAGCATGCACTCTACACTTGATCTGTACTTCCAGACCTTTTCAGTGTGTGTGTCTGTGTGTGTGTGTTTGTGTGTGTGTGTGCATGTGTGTATGTGTGTGTGCTTGTATGCACATGAATGTGGAGATCAGACAACATCTGTCATTCCTCAGGTGCTATCCACCTTGATGCTAGGCCAGCCAGTGAGTCCCAGATATCTGTCTGTTTGTCCCCAGAGTTCTGACAAGTGCCAGTGTACTTAGCATTTTCTTATGGGTCTAGGGGATTTAAATTCAGGTCCTTTTGCTTGCAAGGGAAGTATTTTATTTACTGAGCTATCTCCCCCGACCCTTACCTGTTCTTCATATAAACTTGCAACAGTATCAGAGCCTCAGTGAATAGTGCCTGCTCCTTTCCTCGAGATAAATAATACAGTATCTCTCACTGTAGCTTTTTATGAACTTGCAGAGTGCAATGCCTTTACATATGAACAAGGAAAGCTAACTTTCAATTAAAATAGTGGGAGATCACAGACACTGGATCTTCAGTCATCCACAGTCCTGTAGAACTCCTGCACGTTGGTGTGTCACTGAATTTCTATGTCAATGTGTCCTGTAATGAGCCACAGTAGAATAGTCGCATGGCCCTAGGCATGAATAACACCAGTAATGAATTAGCAGAATTGCACATGCTGGGTTTTGGAGGATCTTATAGAGGCAGATAAATAGTTTTGTTGTTGTTGCTGTTTTTGGTTAGAAAGGCATCACAGGCTTATGTGGGAATTAAGCAGCATTTACAAGAATAATATGATATTTATCTACTATAGTTTATGAGCTTTGAATTCTTTTCTTTAAGGTTTGTGTTACTAGGCAGGATTTGGTCTCTTAGAGGTTAAAGCTGGGGAGAAAGTCTGAGCAGTAAGTGTAATGCTGGTAGTCCAGCCCAGAATGACTCCCTCTCCCTCCCCTGCCCCTCTCCCTCCCTCCCCCAAGGATCCTCCTTCCCACTGTGAATATGCCCACTGCCAAGCCAGAGGGCCCAGAGCCTGTCCCAAGAAGCCAGCAAATATAGGTACACAGAGGACAGCATGGAGGTGTGCAGAAAGGATGGCAGCAGAGGGAGTATATTTCACCAAGCATCTGCTGTGCACCGTGGGCATGAGCCCCGCCTCCTACACATTGCTGCAGTGCCCACTCCGGACGCTGTAAGGGGAGATGTTTCTTTCTTCTTCCCATCGTGTCTGATTTACATTCACATGCTCACTTTGCACCAACGCCTTTGCCATAGCCTTGCTGTTCCCCTCCACAGTTAGACCGCCTGCTTTGCTATCTTTTATTTCCATGGTACACACATCTGGCCCAAACTTAACAAAACATTCCTTAGCATTTCAAGGAATGTGCAGTAATTGTGAGCATCGGCCATATCCAGATACCCATCATTAGAGATCCTTGATGATTTTTGACAAATGCATTGCAGGCCAGCTTCTGCAGCCTTCATAAATACCTTGTCCACCCCAACACGGCTGCTGGTGGAATACCAGACTGGGATCAATAGAAAATCGACCCAAACCAAGGAGCAAATTGTTACGTGGTTTGTTTTACTGAACCATCAAAGAAACCTTTTTGTAATGTCATGCATCAACAAAATGAAGAATAGCAGGCACTAAATAAACTCAATGTTTGCTTTCTATATTCATTACATTTGTGGTAAGGACTGCTGAAAATTGTGCTAGTGCAGAATTGAAATGGACTGTCGGGTGAAATAAAGATATGTAGACATGTTAGGCTTAAATGTCGGGGTGCCTCTAAAGCCCAAGATACAGAAACTAGGCAGTTCTTACAAAAGGAGCTGACTACCTGTCTGTCCTCATCATCTGTTCTCTGTCTGTCTTTGTATCTGTCTGCACATTTATCATCAGTTTTATCTATCTGCCCATCTGTCTGTCTGTGTCTATTTGATTATCCATTTTTCTGAGCTATAAGCAGAAGGATACATAGACCAGGAAATCCCTTCCCGCACCCCAGCTTTCAGGGAATCAGTATTCCACACCCATGACTTACGTGTTGTGTGTGAGAAATGAAGACAGTAAATTACTTTGATGGTTTGAGTGAAATGGCAGGCCTTTCCTCAGGGGCAGGCCATGCCCTGCTTAGATAAGTAGAAATTTGAAGAAAAAAAAAGTAGATGCTGCCTTTTGTATTTTTGTGTTGTTCTCTGTGCGTGACCTGAATATGATAAAGTTTATAGTACGTAATATTTAAAATATTAATCATTTGTTACCAAGTAGTTGAATTCAATTGTAAAAATGTTTTTTTTTAAAGAACAAAGATGAGAAATCAGAGGAGTGATCACATGTGCAAAGAAAAACAGATTTGTGGTGTCTACACACTGACCATCCTTGGTGGAGAACAAGTGGCTAGCCACACACATGTATAGGGAGGCATGATGGCACTGAGAACCCATCTATATACCATTGCATTGGTATATAAATCTAGCAAACATAATTGCAAAGTTCCAAAAATGTATTAAAATGTTTAACTAAAAGTGGAGAAAAAATAACTAAATAAGAACTTCAGATCTGTTCGCATGCAGGTATAGATTACTTTTTAGGTTATTTAAAGAAGATAACGTGATATGAGCAGCATGGTATCTCATGTTTTAAAGGGGCTCACAAAGAGGATTGCCACTCCTATCATGACAATCTCTCTCTCTGGAGTCAGTATTCTAAACACCAGCTAGACTTTAATATAATAGATGGAATCTACCATGTAGAATTGACTGAATCTAAAGGACCCAGTACCTAGTTGGAAATTAGGTGTGAAAGAATTTCTGTGAAAGAAATTTCTGTGAAAGAAATTGGTGTGTGTGTGTGTGTGTGTTGGGATATGGGTAGGTATCTGTGCATGTAAATGCAGCCATCCAGGTGTGTACACACACACACACACACACACACACACACACACACACACACACACATGAATGAGTGGGGGCAGAGGTCACTTTGGTGTCTTCCCATATGGCTCTCCACTTTTTTTTACATAAAGGTCTCCTTCTAAACCTAGAGCCATTTCAGCTCCCTGAATGGCCAGCATCCCCCCAGAATCCTCTTGTCAACCTGTCAGTTAGTTGTGAGGTTCCAGACACACACAGCCATGCGTGCCTGGTTCTTATGAGAGTGGGGAACCTGAACTCAGCCCCTCTTGTTTACACAGCTCTCACGTTTCCCATTGGCCATCGCCTTAGGCCCATATGATTTTTGACTTTTTAAAAAAATTTTTATTATGGAATATTATGAACTTATTTTGCTTAAAGCATGGTGCTTAGTTAAAAACACGACTCCGGTAAGCCTTAGCATTTTGCTGTATTAGATTTAGAGCCATGTTTTTAAAGGAATCGATAGTGGAGTCCTTGATCCCATACCTCCTGCCAGACCAGAAGTGACTCATCACTCTGAAGTCAGCAGAGTCCTCATCATCAGCTACACTTTGCCAATGAAATCCATAAATCATACAGTCCCCATGAAATAGCAGCTGACGCCGGGCATGCTTTCAGTGTAAATAAATACATTGCCCCTACAGATTATTCTGCAACTGTTTTTCTGGTTTGATTGACTGATTGGTTGATTGACATTGCTGCAATGTTCTGTCTCCTTTTGATACGTTGCTATCTTTCTGATATTTCAGCCTGAGTGTCGGCTGTGGATTCAGTGAGAAAGCATTAGGATTGAAATGGTGGCCCGTGGGACTGGCGGTGACAGGCACACCTTTGCACTTATCAAGCCAACACGGCTTTTAGCTTCCCTGACAACCTCAGAGGAAACAAATTAAAGGGGACAGGAAGGGTCTAAGGACAGAGCTCTGCCCCTGCCTGAAGGGCGGTCTCACTACCTGGTCACCCGGGACCCCAAGGTGAAAGGTCCTCTCCTCCGTCCTCTCCTCTGTCCTCCAGATGTACACAGCTGCTGCCATTGTCTGGTGTCTGTTGTGCCTTGGCCCTCAGTTCACCAAAGATGCAGAGGTGTGGTGACGCTCAGTGGCCAGAAACTACCATGTTTTACTGTGGTCCACTTTGACTCTTTCTCATCTAGTTCTTAATTCAAGATAGCCTTGAAATTCCTGAGCTCATATACATAATTTGACAACTTGGAAAACTATAAAAAACAACATCCCTCGTTTTTGCTGTTACCAACTGTGCTAGGAGGCACACCTTAGATACATTACTCATTCTTAATAAGGGGGAGACAGCTCACTAGGGGGTCCCAGGAAATGGAGGGCTGAGGTTCTGCTCATGGGTGCTCCTAACCCTGGCCACTATTGCTAACTTACTCCCTAAAATGCTCAAATCCATTTATTCACCTCTAAAAGTGTTTTCCATTGGTAGACGCTTAGTTTAGTGATTTTCTTCTTGCCAATATGATCAGTGTGACTTGAGTTGAGCTGTATTTCCCTGGTTGTTGTTTTCATGGGCCCTCACAGCTGTGTGTCCAGATCTGCTCTCTTCCCATGTCCTAGCAGGCCTCTGTCTTTCTTGATCATGTATATTTAAGAAATTCTTTACATATTCTGCATAGGGCTGCCTTTCAGTTTCATGTGTGACCAACACTTTGCTTGCTCTGTGTTCCTGGTCAGTTGATTATTAATGGATTGCCTGCTGGCTAGCCGTGATCATCTGTTGAATATCAGTTGGGTAGCTACGGTTCTCTCTCTCTCTCTCTCTCTCTCTCTCTCTCTCTCTCTCTCTCTCTGTGTGTGTGTGTGTGTGTGTGTGTGTGTAAGCCAAACTTTGATATTCTTAATAAAAAGCAGTGTCTCTGAGAGCTCCATGCTTCATCATGTTAACTTTTATAGGTTTTGTTTACATCTTCTTCGTTCAATTGAAAATGGTCCCTAACTCCTCTTGGGACTTCCTCCCTGGCCAATGTTGCACCCTTTCCAAATATTCACAATTCCTGTCTGTTACTGATTTTTGGTTGATCCTGTTCAATCTGAGAATGTACCTTGTATTATCTCCATTCCCTTAAATGCTTGGGCTTTGTTCTCCCACCCCGGGTGGGGCCTGGATTGGGGAAACTTTCTAGTGTTCTGGAAGAGGAAGTATATATTCTGCTCTAACTAAATAGAGACCCCTGGGACAGCCATCAGGTCCAGCCGCCAAGAGGGCTCAGCCCTATCCTTTTGTTTATTTTCTGTCTGTATTGAGCAAAATCACAAGTCCTGGCTCCCACCTTGCTACTGTCTCACTGGTTCTGCCTCCTGTACTAGAAGGTCTGGTTTGGGCCATGAGGTGTCAGTACGATGTCCCTTTCTCTCACTCAGGACCCTTCCTTCCTGTGAGGTCCCCTAGTCTGGAGCTGGGCCAGCTACTCCATTTGTTCCCCATCCTTGCCTGGAAGGTTTAGCCTGTCACCCTGTTCATTTTCTGAACAACGTCAACAAGACCCAATCCCTAGTCTACATAAACCACACCCTTAAAGTAGAATTGAGGGCATTCCAGAGGATTCTTGGGGCTGTGAAGCTACCATCCTGACTTTGATGGCTTCCCCCTTCTGTAACACATCCACCTCATGACTCACGATGTATTTGCTCCTCTTTTTAACACAGACTTATTGCAGATGGTGTTGTTGTTAAGGACCTGATTTTTCTGCAACCTGACAGTTTTCTGATAGACCATACACACCTCTTGTGGCCACCGATGTGCCTACTGGTTGGGAGAATCCCTTCTGCTGTTGGTTTTCTGCTTGTCTGCATGGTTTCATTCTATTTTGTCTCATTTTGCTGTTTCCCTACGGTGACATCTTTTAGATTATTTGAAATACCCTTCATCTTCTATTTACATTTACCTCCTGGTTTCTTGCCTGCATATCCTTGTAAGCGTTTTTTTGTGGTTGCCTTGCTGATTGGAATGGACATGTACCAAATTTTAGTCTACCGCGGCCAATCATACCAGTGCTTCTTCACTCCACAGCTGACCCTTACTTCATAGCTGGCCCCTGTCCATCTACCTGCATAGAAACTTCCTGGTTGGCATTGCCAATTTGCTTTCAAAAGCCATTGTCTCGGTTTGCTTTCTGTTGTGGTAAACGCACCATCACCAAAAACAACTTGGGGAGGAAAATGTGTATTTGGCTCATGCATCCCCATCACTGTGGAAATCAGAACAGGAAATCAAGACAAAAGCTGAAACAGAGCAGACATGGAGGAATACTGCTTATGGCTGGCTCCCTATGGCTTGCTCAACCCATTTCCTTATACAAGGCAGGACCACTGCCCAGATGTGGCATCCCTCTGGTATCAATCATTGATCAAGAGAATGATCCACAGACTTGTCTACAGGTCAGTCTGAGGGACGCAGTTTCTTCGTTGAGGTTCCCTCTTCCCAAATGGTCATGGATCCTACTGAGTTGACAAAAACTAACCAGTACAATCAAACGAAAGAAAAGAAACACAATGTGCTGGAGAGGGCTAGCTAGCCACCTTGGCGGTTGCCCTGCTGATCATCCCCAATGCCACCCTTCCTTACTGATGCTCTGACATCATTTCCTGTTGACTCGAAGCACATCCTGCAATCCTCTTTTCTGATGCAGTCCAGGATTCTCTTTGTTTAAGTTCTCTGCATTTTTCTTCCCCTCTGTAATTTACAAGTTGCTTACTTCCCTGACTGGGCTGATGGATGTTTTTGCATTTCCTTCTAGATGAATTGCAGTTCAGAAAAGGGTACCCCTGATGGGTTCTGATCCTCTTTAGGCTTCTATCCCGGGAAGTTTGTTGATAGACTGGGGGTACTTAGCCCTCGCCCTCCGGGTCTCTGTTTTTGTCGTTCTGTTTGAGAAAAGTCTTTCTTAATATATAAAACGTTTAAAGTAATTTCTTCTTGCTTTCTGCAAAGATAAAGTTCTCGTTTGCATTTTACAGGTCGGAACCCAACTGCTCAGGCTTTGAGTTTAGAGCTGTGTTGGTGGTGATAATTTTCATTTCTCTGATCAGAAAATAGTTGCCATGCTGGCACCGGCTTCTGGGGCAGTGCTAAGAGCATTGCCAGAAATGGCCTCTGTGCTTGCTGTGACCTTCCAGCATCTTCTTTAGTGTCCCTTACACAGTCCCCTTAAGGGCCCATCCAAGCAAACTGGGCGGTTCCCTCTGCAGTGCTGTCTTGGTACTCTGTCACGCTGATCTCTTCATGCTTTGTTCCTTTGTAAGTGTGCACATGTGTGTCTGTGGGTGTCTCCGTGTATGTCTAGGTGCAGGTGTATTGGGGAGGGTACCTCTTAAGAGGTGTGTGTGTGTGCACGCATGTCCATACACATGCACGCACGCATGCATACAGCCTGGTCCCGTTGAGGACCAAATGCATTTTAATTACTTTTGTATTGAAAGCGCACACCAGCACTCAATAAATTGCCAGCTCAATTTAATTGTCAGCCCAGTGGCAGTTCTAGAAGAATTACAGCAAATAAATTGATGTAATAGTCCATAGCTTTATTAAATATTTTTTATTTAGGCCCATGTTAAAAATACACCAGTAAACTTAGTAAATAGGACACTCACACTCTGTGTTACCAGCTCTGGAAGAGGTGGAATCGGAAAGTCACACGGCGTGAAGGGCTCCAGAAGACCCCGTATGCAGTATTTCACATGATTATTTAATGCATTTAATCATATTATATTATGCAGCTTAATGCACATGATTGTGTGTGTCTATATATATTGTTGTGGATTGCATAAAATTGTATATTCAGGGATTTGTTTGTTCATTCACCTATTAGCCAGCAAGTGTCCCCAGAGGCTTCTCTGTGCGGGACACAGGCCTGGTTTACTGAATACCCTGGTCTGCAGAATGAAAGCCCTTCCTCCCTGCCAGCCCTGTTCCAGCAGAGAGAACAAGCGTTTGAGTAAAATGGACAATCCACCAAAAGCAGCATAAACAGGGAAAGGAGAGTTACACTGGGTCAGCAGGAGGCCGCGACCATTGTGGACTGAGTGGAGGCTGCGAGTCAGGGGACCCAGGAAATTGCATCAGGCACAGACCAGCCAGGAGGCCAGTGATGTCTGCTGCTGATGGAAGGGTCATCCAAAGGAGGAGAGCCAGGGCTGCAAGTGCCTGGCAGCTGGGGAGAAGTGATTGCCTACAGCTTTATTCCAGAAAGCTGGGGTTCCCACAGTTCGAACATAGTCCTAGAGAGAGGAAGGAGGCTGACTGTGCTGTGTGTTGACTGTCCTCAGAGCTGATCAGTTAGGCCTTGAACACACAGGTGAAGAGGCCAGCTAATGCACGGGTGGCGGGGGGGAGTAGGCTTTGGTTCCTGTCCTCTGTCTTCTGCGGACAGTGGGTGGGGCCCTGTTGGTCCTGGCTGCTCTCACTTGCTTGGGCCTTACCTCCCTAGCTCCTCATTCAGAGTTCTGCTGTTTCTCCAAAGCTGACCCTGATGTGGTATTCCACTGTGAATAGACTCTCACATCTCTGTGATGTCATCGCTGGGCAATAGGTGTGAGCAACACATGTGCACGGCGTTTACACGTAACCCTCACCCAAATGACCTTCCCATCCTTCCGATCTAGCTCAAATCCAACAACCCAGGTTTCATGTTGCCGAAGAACACATTCTCATCCATGTTCCAACAGTAATTACATAAATATATGAACAAATTACTGGGGATTTTTGTTTGTTTGCTCGCTTTGTTGTGTTTCTCGAGACAGCTCTAGCTGTCCTGGAACTAGCACGGAAGACCAGGCTGGCCTCAAACTCAGAGACCCATCTGCCTCTGCCTCCTGAGTGCTAGGACTGCCAAAGGCGTGCGCCATCACCACCTGGCTTATTGGGGATTTTTTAAAGATGTATTTCATTCTCGTGTGTGTGTGTGTGTGTGTGTGTGTGTGTGTGTGTGAAGGGAGGTGGGTGTGTGCATGTGTATATCGGTGCCTTTAGAACACAGGGCCTCCGGTCTTCTGGAGATGAAGTAGATGGTTGTGAACTCCCTGACCCAGCTGCTGAAAGCCAAACTGGGTTCTTTATAAGAGCTGTATGCACTCTGGGCCACTAAGGCGTCTCTCTAGCCCGGATAAGTTACCGGTGAATGATAAACTACCTTGAGATCTCTCTCTGCGCGTCCTCCATACGCCTTGACTTGTCAGATGCACACGTTTATTCTGTTTTTCTTCATGAGGCCCCTGGAGGGAGATGGGTCATGTTTGGTGCTTCTAAGTCTTAGCGAATAAACCACAGTTCCTTTTATTCTCTCATGGAGTTAAATATGTTGTTAATTGACTGACGGAAGGGGAGACCTCTTAGAAGGTAATGTGACTAGAGCCTGGGGAGGTTGACTAAGCCCTGTGTGTCTGAATTCGCATTCCCACTTTGCATGTACAGCCGAGTGACTTCAGCAGCGAAAGATGAATCCCTGTGTCTATGAAAGGGGCTAATATTTAACCAGCTTCTTTCTCCAGTGTTGGAGAGTGGTAACTAGAATAACAATGTGGACCTAGCACACCCAGGACACAGGCAGGAGGTGTTCTGTGGGCCAACAGGCACCATTGCAGGGAGGGGAAACAATCTTAGAGGCGTTTTGCATATACGTGCCCGAACTGAAATAGACAGCCTGTAGGGAAAGAGGAGGATGAGACGAGAATCCGTGCACCTGAAATTCCCAGTGCCTCCCGGCAGGCTCCAGTCTGGGGGCTTCATGTTGTAGGCAGGGGAAGGAGGGCAGTGCTGCAGAAGACTGTGAACACGCCATGATGCAGCCAGGCTTTGAGGGGGTGTGGATTAACTGTCCTCAGGGAGGCTCCCTTGGGCTTGTGGCAACTCCCTTATCATTCCGAGAAGGTATGTGAAAGGGGGTTTTAACATGCGTTCACTTTTTTGTGTTTCCAGTCTAATAGATTTAAACTTCTCCATCAGTTCCCTGGGTTGAAGTCACTTAACAGCAACAGGCCATTACTATAAATATTTGCTGGGTCTATGCCAACAATCATGTTTGTTTTGTTACTTTCTCTTTTGGGTGTGTGAGGTGTGTGTGTGTGTGAATGTGTCTGCATGTTCCCATGTGTAGGTGAACATGTATTGTGGATATGTGTACATGTGTATGCCTGTACATGGTAGATCCCAAAAGTTGACAATAACAGTGGTTGTCCTCAGTTGCTCTCTGTTGGGGGATATTTGTACACTGTGTGAAAATGTGTTGCTGTGACTGGCTTAATAAAGAACTGAATGACCAATAGCACGGCAAGGCAGGAGGGATAGGCAGGACTTCCAGGCAGAGAGAGGAAGGAAGAGATAATTGAGGTGCAGAGGAGATATCAATGAGACACAGAGGGAGTCAGACATAAAGAATGGAAGGAAAGTAAAAAGCCACACGGTAAAATGTAGATCAATAGAAATGGATTAGCTTAAGTTGTAAGAGCTAGTTAGGAACAAGCCTAAGCTATAGGCTGAGATTTCATTAATTAATAAACCTCATGTCATTATTTTTGGGGTGGTAGTCCAAAGATAGTCTAACAAGAAAACTTGCTTGTAAAAATCCAAATAATCCTGTAGCATCCTTGCCACTACAAGACAGTAGCAAGCTGGGAACTAAGCTAGAGACTTAAAAACACATAGAGACACACAGAGAGAGAGAGAGAGAAAGAGGTGGACACGGGTCATCCTTGATTCAAGAATGCCAAACTTTATTGTGCTCAGGGGCAGTTTATGTATGGATCCTTAGCCACGCCCAGCTCTCGGGATCTTTCAGCTGCAGGCAAAGTCTCCTGCTCAATTCACTCCAGCAGGCAAAAGGTCTAAAGCAAGCAAAGAAAGTCAAGGGGCCAGGGATCTGTCACTCCCAACACTTGCCACAGTTCTCCATCTTATGTACTGAGTCAGAGTCTCAGTTGAACTCAGGTGGCTAGTCTAACTAGCCAGCTTGCCTCAGGGATTCCTTATCTCTGCCTCCCAATAGCTGAGTGTACAGGGCACCACCCACACCTTTCTAGCTTTTGAGGAGGTCCTCACGCCTGTGGGACAAGCAGGTTTGCCACTGGACTCTATCCTCAACCCTGGGCTTCCTCGCTTTCAATTGACATAAAGAAACTTACAGCCTTTTTTGACTTATAACTTGATAGCAGAAAATCAACCACAAATCCAAATTAATGTATTGAAATCACAGGTGTTTTTTATAATACTAATTATAAAATTATTAATTAAAGCTAATTATCAGTAAGAATAGTTCTTGGTTGTTCAGGATCATTCAGATGTGGAAGGCTGCACCTACCCCTAAGGGCTAGAAACAGCTATGCTTGGTGTCAATAAAACCTTAAGGTGTCTTACAGGGAATATCTTCCCCTGTGTTGAAACCTGAGGCCACAAAGGAACTAAATCACATGATAGATGTTACTGGATTGATGCACGGGCAACTTTTCCTGAATTGGGAGGGACCAACTTTGTTTAGACCAAATGAAAAACACCATTTCTACTTTAAGATACATTTGTTTCATTTGTCTGTTTTGTTTTATATTTTAAGAAATAGAGACATACATATTTCAGTAACCACAGATTTTTTCAATGGGGTGTGGTAGCTCACACTTATAACCACAACTACTTGGGAGGCGAGGAACAGAAGACTGTGTGTTTGAGACCAGCCTGAGGTCTATGGCCTTCCTATGCCAGCTAGAAGGTAAGATGGCAAGAGTGAGGCTTCATCACAAAAACCACCAAGCAATAACAAAACATGACCTTTGTTTTCAGTCTCATGTTGTGGGATATTTTACTCATTTTGCTTTTTGTGGGGCCCACCACCCTGCACCCAAATAAATTACACACAGAGATTTATCATTAGCTATGAGCATCCAACCTTAGCTTGGTTTGTTTCTTGCCAGCTTTTCTTAACTTAAATTATCCCAACTACCTTTTGCCTCTGGACTTTTATCTTTCTCTATTTCTGTATCCCTTTCTTTCTTTCTTCCTCCATGACTGACTGGGTAGCTGGGTGACCCCTGATGTCCTTCTCTCCTTGTTCTCTTCCTCTCAGAGGTCTCCTTCTATTTATACTCTCTGCCTACTAGCCCCATCTGTCCTTACTACTGCCTCACTATTGGCCGTTCATTTCTTTATTAGGACCATCAGGTGTTTTAGACAGGCACAGTAACACAGCTTCACAGAGTTAAAAAATGTAACATAAACAAAAGTCACAAACCTGAAAATAATATACCCCAACACTTCCCCTTTTTTCTTTTTAAACAAAAATGAAAAGTTTTAACTTTAACATAGTATGACTACATACAATAAGAACAATTATCAAGTAAAGATTACATTCACAAGGTACTGAATTCCAGTTCATTTGTTTCTGGTAAGTTTAAAGAAAATACTCCATAATCTACCCTATTTTAGTAAATCCAAAATTTTATACCTAACTTGCTATCATATCTAAAAACAACTACAACTACAACTATCTAGTCTTTGACTCCATCAAAGGCACCAGAAAAATATAATATTATTTAAGTAAACAAAAAGTACATTGCAAATGACTTCCAAAATCTCTATAAATGACAGAGCCATCTGACTGCCTGGACAGTCACCCAAAGTTCCTTTGCAACATTGGGGCATCCATCTTTAGCCTACAGGCCCATAGTATCTGGCAGACTTTTCCATGAAGTAGGAAATTTGAAAGACTTTTCCTCCGATATTGGCAGTTTGTCAGTCACTTTCTTCTATATCCTGCAGAATGTTTGGCAGTTTCTTCCGTGAAGCAGGAACCCTGAAGGACCATCCCAACTTTTTCAGTCCAGCAAAGTTCACTGATCCCTTTCCTGTGGGTCCTGCATGTCCAGTTTATACAACATACTGCCAAGCAGTACAAGCAAGAACAGCTTCTTGCCCAAATGGCCAGTCTTGTCACAATGACAGCAAACTCCATCTAAGGAGTTTCTTCAATGCTCATCATCTCCGAAGTAAATTGGTGTTGCCAGGAGCAGATGTGTCTCATTGTTATGAAAAACTTTAACATTTTAAATGCCATATTCTGTAGGTCTTTGAAAGGTTTGAAGACCATCTATCCATCTAAAATATATCTCCATATAATCTGAAAAACATACCTAGAATATCTACAAATTTGATTGTTATATATGACTGACCACTGACCTGTGTTTCTTGATTGTCTTATATAGTTCATAGCAGTTGTTTTCAAAAACTAGAATTTTACATTTTTAAATAAATTGCATAGGTACAATACCTTAAACAAGAGCAGACACATATTTAGAATATGTTGTAACAAAAGTAACCTTGAATTAGTATCAATATACAAAAATCCTTTAAACCAGAGTAGAAACGTATATACAGTGTGTTGTAACAATTGCCTTAAATTTGTATCAATATATAAAAGTCCCTTAAACAAGAATAAAAACTTATATACAGTGTAAAAAATTAACATTAAATTTATACTTATATACCAAAACCCATGCCAATGCAAAATATCTGAGATTAATCTCTGTCTTTATCCTATGTTCCTATAGCCTCTCAATTATAACAAACATCCATGACCCAAAAATAACCAAAGGCCAACCACACCCCCTTTTCTCTTGGGAATGTGGACATTGTATTCTCTAGAGTACTTCCTGCTGAATGTGGGTGAGGTACTTTCAGGATCCCAGAGAGAAAAATTTTGAGATAATGACCAAATGCTGGGAAAACCAGTTATAACCTTTGTTGGCAGATATCACCTGTCAAGTTTCAGGAGGTCTCCCCTGACCAAACCAGATCCAAATCAAGCTGGAATGAATCCACAGCCTCTTGTTTCCTATGGAAACAAAAGCAAAACCTCTTCTCCAAAGCACTTTTGGTTTCCATTTGACAAATAGATTTTTTGACTTTCTTAAATTTAAGACATTTTAAAAATATCCAGGCTGGTTTATTTCCACAGTCCCTCTTTCAATTCCAGGTCTTTTCGCAGCTGTCCTTTGCTTCTCAGCAATCAAAAGATTCAAAGTCAACAAATAGCATACAGGATCCAGACTCCCTGTGTATGTTCCATCTTTACGTGGCTTTTTTCTTTTATATTGCTTTTACTGCCTCTTTAAAGATTTTACTTTATTATTTTTAATAGTATTTCTTTCTATTACTGCCTGTACTCTCTTCTTTTTCTTTTTTGGTTTCTCGAGACAGGGTTTCTCAGTAGCTATGGAACCAGTCCTGGAACTCACTCTGTAGACCAGGTTGATCTTGAACTCACAGAGATCCACCTGCCTCTGCCTCCCGGGTTCTGGGGTTAAAGGCGTGCACCAACACCTGCCGGCATTTTCTTTCTTTCTTAAAGAATACGCACATTGTAAAACACACTGGAGCCTGTTTAGAGGTTTTTCTGTCTGGCCCTCTTTTACTGCGTATCTTTTAGCCTTTTTTGGCCGGCCGCACAAGCAAACTTTAGACTATTAAGCTACACCTGGATCCTCTGGGCACTCTAGCAGCTGACTCCGCCCACTCTCCAGTGGGATAGTGAAAACCAAGCCCAAAGCCTGCAACCCAAGGTATGTGACCAGGAACTGCATTCAACCTTCCTAGAGCTCTAGAATGCCAGTGCTTGTGCTTTAGCACACATTTTTACTTTGTTTTTTGTTGTTACTTAATGTACTGGCAGCTCAGGGACCCGCCAGCAGGCCCAAACTCTTAAAGGAGTCACCTTTCCTTCCCTCCCCTCCTCTCTTTCAGCTTTCTCCAGTGCTAGATGGATTTTCAAGCCCCACAATGGAACGCCAAACTCTTGTAGGATATTTTACTCTTTTGGTTTTTTGGGGGATCCACCACCCAGCTCCCAAATAAATCACACACAGAGGCTTATTCTTAGTTATGAATGCCCGACCTTAGCTTGGCTTGTTTCTTGCCAGCTTTTCTTAAATTATCCCCACTACCTTTTGCCTCTGGGCTTTTTTCTTTCTTTATTTCTGTATACCTTTCTTCCCTTCTTACTCCATGACTGACTGGATGGCTGGGTGGCTGGCCCCTGATGTCCTTCTCTCCTTGTTCTCTTTCGCTCAGATTTCTATTTATTCTCTGTGCCTGCCAGCCCCACCTATCCTTGCTCCTGCCTCGCTATTGGCCGTTTAGCTCTTTATTAGACCATCCGGTGTTTTAGACAGTTTCACGTGCATCATAAACAAAAGTCACACACCTCAAAATAATATCCCTCAACAGTCTCACCTGTCTCGGGCTATATCTTTAAGATTCACTTAAGCATACTTTGATTTTATAGTCTATTTTTCAAATCTTATTTTCTGATTTTCTTTCTTCCAGTGTCTTGTTAGTGGCAAGTAGAAATAAGATTTGCATCTGATCGTCAACACTAATATTCAGTGTTCAGACACCCAGGGCATTGCCTTCTTTCAATTTTCATAAATCTAAGCACATGCCTCTTCACCTTTGGGTAAGTAGTCAATAGAAAAATCAATTCTGAGGTAAATGAACAGCAATATGGCTTCACATCTGAATTATTCACAAAGATTATTTTTATCCTGAAAATGAAAGACTTAAGGTAAAATCTTGGGAGCCAGTTACTCATTCAGAATTAGCTGTGTCCTAAGGAGTACACAGCCATAAGCAGTCTGGGAGGCCCACCTGGGAAATCTAGCTAGTTCACCCTCCAGAGCTCTGTCAAGAGCACAGCAGGACACGGTTAGAGATGAGCAAACAGGGCCTGGAGCACTAGGCCTCGTGCAGCCTGCAGACCCCACGTATTTCACCCTGGCCTCATGGTCACTGCTTTTCTGACTGCCGGTGTCACCGTGTCACTTATGAGAAAGAACGTGGGCTGCAGAAGTGGCTCAGTGGCTGCGTGAATGTGTTGCTCTTGCTGAGGACCTGATTTCAGTTCCCAGCACCCACGGGACAGCTCACATTCTCTAACTCCAGTTCCGAGGGATCCTAGTGAAACCATGGCTTTTACCCCCGGCTGCGTGCTCCCGGCTGCACCATCTTTTTCTAAGGATCATTGGTTCTGTCAAGGGATCTTCCTGGTACAGACCTTGTGAGAAAGGGATATGTTTTGCTTGAGGAAAAGCATCCTCACAAGCTGGTTCGCGGCTTTGCACCTTGGCTGTCTCTGTATTTGCGTGGTGCGTCCGGGACTTGCAGAGACAGATCTCTGAGCACACATGGCTTCACGCCCTCATTACAGGAGCTCCCCTTAGGATATAGATGACGTGTGTTGATTTTCCTTTAAATAAAGTAGAAAGATGACAAAAATCACACAAGGGTGTGTTCAAATGATGCAAAGCATATTACATTCCTTTAAAAGCAAGTCATGAGCACATGCAAACATTTTAACATGAGGCCACCCCACCCCCCAAGCATGCAACAGCTCACAGAAACACCGTGTGTAAGAGGTGTTCAAGGAGGCTGGAGGGAAAGCTCAGCTCAGCTGGTAAGAGCCCCCAGTGCTCTTGCATAGGACACAGGTTCAGTTCCCAGCATCCACTTGGTAGCTTGCAACCACCTGTAACTCCAGTTCCATGGCATTCTGACCAAGGCAGGCACCAGGCATGCAGGTACTACACAGACATACCTGTAGACAAACCACTCAAACACGTCCTTTAAAAAAAAATGATATATTTTGGGCTGGAGAGACGGCTCAGCAGTTAAGAGCACTGGCTGCTCTTCCAGAGTTCCTGAGTTCAATTCCCAGCAACCACATGGTGGCTCACAGCCGTCTGTAATGAGATCTGGTGCCCCCTTCTGGTGTGCAGGCCTTCATGAAAGGAATGCTGTATACATAATAAATAAATAAATCTTTTTAAAACTGATATATTTTTAAAAGAGATGCTTAAGTTGCTCATAAAATTATGCTTATAGCATTTTTATCCGAAACCTAAAATTGAAACAGGAAAATGGCCCTCCCCCTTTCAGTCTCTGACTACACAGCCTTCCTTGTTTTGTTTGTTTGTTTGTTTTTGTTTTCATTTTTCAAGACAGGGTTTCTCTGTGTAGCCTTGCATGTCCTGGAACTCACTCTGTAGACCAGGCTGGCCTAGAACTCACAGAGATCTGCCTACCTCTGCCTCTCTCTCCTGAGGGCTGGGATTAAAGGTTTTAAATAGCATTTGAAACTGTTATAAACGACTACACCTAAATCATATTCACACTGTGACTCCAGCATGGCTCAATATTTGGATTCTCTTTTGTACAGAGGAGGAGGGTCTAGTCCATTCCCTAGGGCCAGTTCCTGGGAGAAGCCCTTTCATTGGATGTTATTTGTTCTATCAGGAATTTCTCAGCAATCCTAGGGAACTTTATCAAGTCAAGGGACAGGCAATGTCAAGACTCTACAGCCACTCAGTGCTCATGCCCCATCTTCACAAGCCACCCATGCATGTCACTTGTCCATCCCTCACCCAGTTCTGACTGGTTAAATGATTGTGAGCTATTTTGTGACCTAACTCTAGGGCAAGATGCAGCATCCAGCCCAGGCTCTGCTCTGCAGAGGGCCGGTCCTTCAGGCTGGGCTGCCACTCAGTACCAACTCCAAATCCACCATGGCATCATGATGCCTGTAAAGACTGAAGTCCAGGATCATTATGGCAACATATGTACACAGAGTTACATATGTACACAGAGTTACATTTGTACACAGAGTTACATTTGTACACAGTTACATATGTACACAGTGTTACATATACACAGAGTTACAGAGCCTCCCCCACCCCAGGAAAGCCCCTTCTGTGTTATCCCCTTTGTCCAGTTGCTCAGCTGCTCCATCTCTAAAAACCCAGATGCTCTGTAAACCCTCTAACAAAGCACCTTTAACCAAGGCAAATGGTTAAAAACTGAGTTGTGGTAAACAAATCTCTCTTGCTTAGCTGTTCTATCATGCTAAGGCATCCAGGGCATTTCCCTGAGTTTAAATAAGAGGGGATTGCTTTTAATGCCGTGGTCTAAAGATTGCCTCCTGCCTGTAAATGCTAATGACTGTTCTGTGATTAGGGATTAGCCTTTACCTTCGAGAAGGGAAACTGAGGAAGGGTGGATTACACCTGGTGTGAAGTCAGCTGACCCTGAGCTCAGGTGTGGCAACACCCTTGACAGCCTGTGAATTTTTTCCTCTCTCTAAAATCAAATGATTCGCTTTCAGAAGCAAAATAATTTTGTTACCAAAATCAGTTTTTCTTTTGAATGATAACATTCAGTTTATCTAGGAAATATCAAATGGCAGTAAAAGAATCAATGTGTGTTTTATTGTTGCCGGCAGAACATAGGGTTGCGAAGGTGGGCAGACACTAGTGCAGGCATTTCTGTGACACTAGGTGGTATTCTAAAAAACTTTTTGTTTGTGCTCTGCTGAACCGCAGCAGAGTAACACGACAGCACTGGCTTGTTATTCTGAGATACCAAAGTCCTTTTATCACCCGTGAGACCGAGATACTTGGGTTTCACAATCTAATAAATTTAATCGATCTAAATGAAGCAGACTAAACGTTATTAGCCCCAGAGTGTTTTCCTTTGGGGCAAGCCTCTGAAGATCATAGACTTGAAGTCCCTCTGTGTCAAAGGTGGTGCAGAACACCTAAATGCCATTTAGAGAGACCCAGGAAATGCTGATGTTTTTGATGAAGACCAATAGTGCGGCCCTCTGGCAACCCTTTTACGCAGTTCTGCCAGCTCTCCTTTTAAACCTAACAAATTCCCCCCAAGTGCTAACTCATTTCTAAAATAAAACCTAAGGAATGTTTTGTGGTATTCTCCAAAGGAAGGGTTCATTCTGAGCTCCAGCTGATTACTGAAAACATCAGTCAGATTCTCACTTATCGGGAAGCCACGGAAAGCCCTTTTGCCTGTTGATTCCAAGATAATGTTCCTCTGGACTCTCCTTGGTATTCAAGCCGCCGCCACCCTCATTAAGAAAGAGCTTGCTAATGGTTTGTGTGCATAAGCTTCACATTTTACAATGTACTTGGGAATTTGAGTATTTTTAGTAAATGCAGCAAAGCTTTCAAAAGAGACCCCTCTCTCCCCCCCCCCAAAAAAAGGGGGATATTGCTCCATCAGTAAAGTGCTTACTGAGCAAACATAAGGGACTAGGTTCAACACCAGAACCCACACTAAAAACAAACAAACAAACAAAGGAAAACGGATACAAATGGGAGCTTCTTGTCATCCCAGCCCTGGGAAGACGACTACAAGTGAGTCCCTGTGCTTGCCTACTATCCTTAGCAAGCTCTAGACCTATGAGAGACTGACTGCCCTAGAAACAAATGAGATGGTGTCTGAGGTTGACCTCTAACCTACACACACACACACACACACACACACACAAACACACACTCATGAACTCACAGGGGAGGATGTTGTGACTCAAGCAGGAGATTTGGGACTTATTTCCATCCAGTTCCCTCCAGGTGATTCTCATTGGTACCGACAACCACCCAGAGAGTCACCACCACGGAGACTGGCACCTGTGTGCTTCTGTGGGCGGTGCCGACTTCAAAGCTGTTCCTTTGGAAGGCTTAATGGAGGCTTAACATCTGGCAACTTTTTTGGTTGCTATGAAAATGCTGAAAAGAACTCATGCTTTAGTGGAAATATTTTCTGGCGTTTGTGCCTGGACCAGAAAGAATGAGGGTACAGCCACTGGGGAGCCCAGTGCCAACTGCTGAGGGAGACCTGGGTTCTTTTGTTGGGGTTTTGAATTTGACTCTTTGTTAAGAACATGTTCCTGTGACAGTCAGCCTTGCCTTACCTGGCTTTCTCATAGATAAACTGGGCGTTTGTTACTTTCTTTCTTCTGTTTTAATTCCTGGCTTAAACACTGTTTTGGTTCCTTTGCTGTAGTTCTGAAGCTGTGAATGGCGGCCCCACCAGGGGTCCCGTATCAGATATCCTGCATATCAGGTATTTACATCACGATTCATAACAGTAGCGAAATTACAGTTATGAAGTAACAATGAGGTAATGTTATGGTTGGGGGTCACCACAACGTAAGGAACTGTCTTCAAAGGGTCATGGCGTTAGGAAGGTTGAGAACCGCAGGTTTAGTGCTTTGACCAGAGGTTGAGATATGCGTGCGTCACTCTGCGCTCACGTATTTTTCTATCACTTTCCCAACATTTCCAGAGCAAAGGCTTTAACCTTTCCTTAATCCCTCTGGTTTATGGTTTACTGTTGGCCGACCTGTGTGTTGCATGTGTGACTACAGTCTAGGGGAAGGCCCAGCGCCTAATGGACGTTTACCTGTAAGCTTGCTAAGTACAGTGCTTCCGAGCCTCCAGTTTTGCTTTTTCCCACCTGAGATCACTTTCTTTCTGCATGAAGAGAAACCTTACTTAGTATTTCTGTTCATGCAAAATATCTGAGGACATTCCTGTTTGTGTGACGTCTCTATTTCACTCTGAGTTTTGAAGGCTGTCTCTCAGTTGGGTTGACTTTCCATAATGTTATCCATGTTACCTTGCTCTCCGGCTCCCTGTATTTCTGTTAGGAAGTCAGCGTCTGTTCTCATTGTAGTTCCTTTGAATATAATTTTTTCCTTTAGTTTTTTTTTAAATTTAATTTCTTATTATCTGAAAATTTCATACATCTATACAGTGCCTCTTGATTATGTCCTCCTCTCAGTCCCTTCCCTGTCTCCCCCAAGAACCCAGAGTCCCCTGCCGCATCTCCCTCTAACTCTGTGTCCTTCTCTTACACTGTTTTATTTATTTATCATTTATTTATTTGTTTGCTTGTTTATCTTATCCCACTCAGGCCAGTTAGAGCTGCCCGTGTGAGTGCATGCGCTTGAGATTGTCTGCCTGGGCTGGTGGGGAGACTCGCCCATGGCCACGCTCCTGAGGAAAAGCGCCTTTCCTTCCTCAACACTGAGTGTGAGCCAAGGAACTTCTGTGAGAATACTGCACATGGACAGCGCATAGGACAATGACCTGGGTGGAATCCCACACTAGTGGAGGGGAGCTGAGGGATAAAATACACTGGCGAGGAGTCACATTGGTGTCTCATACTTTAGCAAAAGGAGACCAGTCCAGAAGAGGAGACCCTGACTCCCCCTTAACTGAGAGTCTAGACAGCCTGTTGAGTGACAGGCTGAACAGAGTCATAGCTTAGAACACAAGCTCTGAAGTCGCCTTTCTGGGGTGGCGCTAGGCAAACTAGCACCTGTGCCTCCGTTTCCTTGTCCACAAAGCCCTTACTTTTTAGAACTCATAGAGGGAGCCTGGTTCACAGAGAGTTGCCTGCCTGTGTTAGCCCTCCATAGGGCTAATTCATTCACTGAATAAATTCTATGCCATCCCCAGAACCCCACTTTCTTGGTTCATTCCATGAAGGGTGGGAGCCGTCTGCCTTCCATGGACATCTATTGCAGAATTATGCCCTGTGCAAGCCATTCTGCAGAACTGCAAAAATACTAAGGGTCCATCCCACTTTGGGGACCTTTTCTTCAGATGTGTTGAGATTGTGGTAGGGATGGGATAGTCAGAAGAGTCTAGGAGCCCAAAGAAGTTGACACTGAAGTATTGCCGCCGCCTTGATGACCATTTCCTATGTGATATCCGCTCATTTAGGAAATTCCTTTTGCTAATGACTCCCCCTCAGCGGTGTTTAGGAGGCTCTGAGTACAGATCTGACCTTCTTGATCGCCTCACATGGATAAACAGCCCCCTCAGGTATGGATTTAGGCTTGGACAAGGACCGCTGGCACATCTGTCTTTCTAGGCAACATTCCCTGTGTCAGAGTCACATTGCATGTCCTACTGGATTCTGCTCTCCGGTTTGACCAGAAGTTGTGCTAAGATGGAAGTGGTGAAAGGGCCTCTGGGGCCTGCGAGATGGGGTGAACCATCTTCTGCTTTCTCCCAGTTGTTCCCCCACACTCCCCTCTGGCTTCAAGTATCGCATTCGTTTTTAAGATTTTTTTTTTCATGTTAGACTAGCCAGAACATGGTATCTATAATGATCTACCTAACAGATTTCCAGCTGCTGGCAGAAAAGAGATGCCGCCTAGCAAGATAACTTCTCTCCCCATGTGCCCAGGCTGAAGTTGGGGTGGCCAAGGGTCAGTTTTCTGGAACCATTGTAAACCAAGGGAAGCAGCTAACACCATAGCGTATCAGGTGCTGTCTGGCAAAGGCTGCGGCTGTGCCTTTGTTAAAAGGCCCACCATCTGAGAGAGTGCCCAGTACCTAGACAAATGTCTCTGCTTCATTGTTCCCTCAAGGATAATGTGGCTAGACACCGCAGGTGGCAGGTGTGTTCTCAGTCCCAGCGAGCCGCAGGTTTGTGTCCATCTCTTATTCCACCCACATTTGGGAACTGTTTGGGCAGCCGTCTGGCCCTGTCCTCACAACCGTTCTGAGTAGGAGGGGTCTGTCCTTGAGCTAAAGTGTATGGTTGAGATGGGGCGTGTCACCCTGATTGTCCCATGTGCCTGCCAACTGTGTGTGCAGGTGGATGTCATGGGGTAAAAGCTTGAGAAGTCTTATTTCTAGAAGCATATGGAGAGAAGAATTAAAGAGAAAACACGAGCTGGCACAGGAGTGTTTGTGAACTCAGGGAACGCAGGGCAAGCTGATGCTGCTTTCTCTTGTACCTTTGGGAGGTACGGGATCCGTAACTACTCTGTACCTCCTGATGACTGTTGCCATATGCAGGAAGTCTTTTCTGACTCCCTGGATTCGTACTATTTCTGGTGGTCTTGTAGCTGGAGGTTTTGAGGACCACTGACTCTTTGCACCCCAGCCTTGCCCCTCAGCCCCTGGCATTGCTGTCATAGTCCCCCACTCTGCTCAGCCACCGCATCTGCCGCTACCTCGCCTCTTCTGTTCTGCTACAGGTCATCCACCAGCTGAGGCTCTCTGAGAACGAAAGCGTGGCTCTGCAGGAACTGCTGGACTGGAGGAGGAAGCTCTGTGAGGCCCGAGAAGGTTGGCAGGATGCCCTGCAGCACCCGGAGCCCCGTGCACCTCCACCGCCACCCTGCAAGAAGCCCACACTCCTAAAGAAGCCTGAGGGGGGCTCCTGTACCAGGCTGCCTTCCCAGCTCTGGGACAGCAGTATCTGACGACCTAGACTGTGGGTCCATGACTGAGCTGTCTAATGACTGCAGGCACAGGGCAGGAGCTGCCTTCTGATGCCTGAGGTCTCCTCTCTAGGCATCTCCACAAAAGCACAGGACACTAATAATAACTACCCAAGACCTCCTGTGTGTGTGTGTGTGTGTGTGTGTGTGTGTGCGTGCGTGCACGTCTGTCTGAGTGTCTGTGTGTGTGCACGCATGCACGTGTACATGTGCGTGTTCATTGGTTCCCTCTCCATTTCTTGGTAGCACACTGAATTTTAGGGCCACTCTGCTCCCGGAGAGCTAGAGATAAGGAGGCATGGAGATGAGGTAGGAGGGCAGAGCAGTGTGGAGAGGTCCTCCAGGCAGCTGTTTCTAGAACACTCCACAACAGCCACTATCCCATCAGTGGCTTTTGTATGGTGCAGCACATAGGATGTACGGCTCCTTTCCTTGTAGGTGTTTGTGTGTGTCCTTAGAATTACAAACCCAATGATTGTTTTACATGTTTATTGCTGTGTTTTATAACTTTACACAACTGGTGTATTCCCTTTCTTCAAAATGCAGATTTTAAAAGATCATTTCTAGGGATTTTCTTTTAATTCCACATACTCATTTTTAACCCAAAAGCCCCTCAAGGCCTGGGGACGGTGTGTTACCTCGGCTTTAGCTGACCCCTGCAGGAATGCAGGTGGAGAACTAGAGTTTATATTTCACGTTCCTCCGCTCGTCCCGGCACCCAGCATTTCCCCTGGGTACATGTGGCTTTAGCGTTTGTTGGTTAAGCTTCGTTTCCCCCCCCCCACAACTCCTCAGCTTGGCATAGATGACAGGATGTTTATGGTTCAGAACACATGGCTTCAAGTTCCTAGCAGGTGACACAAGAATTGCAGCAGTACCGATAAGCAGGCTGAACCTCGTGGGACAGAGCAGTGTCCTGCCCTCCCTTGGAACACTGCATGACCCCTTGCTGTGTGCCCAACCCACTGTTGTGTGTGTGATGGCCTTCCTTCTCCGTGTCTCTCTGCCCACTGTTGGTGAGTTCAGAGCAGTGGCTCCCCTAGCCACCTGCCACTGTCTCCTGCCCCTCAGACTGCTTTATCCATTTCAGCCATTGCTGAGCTACTGTGCCAATAAAAGGGTGCAACCGTGTTCTCTTGTGTTAGTCATCTGTGGTCAGTGCTGTCTTCTGGGGGGTTCCTGACTCCTGATCAGCTATGTAGGGGCAATGGGTTACCTTCATCCAACTTTCCTTCATGTTCTGGTCTCTATGGTCATTTGCAAGCCTCAAGAGACTCCTGCTAGCACAAATAGAGCGCACTGTGTTAAAAAAAAAAAAATCTAGGAGTGAGCCACAGAGCCACAGCAAACAAAGCACCACAAGCAATCCTGAACCGACCACCCTGAGGCCCACCACAGAGGGGTAGTTGGGATGAGGGCTCTGGGTTGGTGGCACTTGAAAGGATGCTCAAGGAGCTGCCACTCACTGTATCTAAGAATTAGCTCACCTGGGGACCCCAGCCCCTCCAGGACATCAGAACAGGCCAAATGAAACAGTCAAGGAGGTGTTCAGCTTGCCCCTGGCCGGGTCCAGCCAGCCCCTCTGTCATTTCTCCACTTTTGTCTCTCTGAATCCAGCCCGCAGGCTGTGGAGGAGCCCCTCGCTGACTAGACTCCTTCGGCCTCCACCAATCCCGGCATGCTGTAAACTCTCGATGATCCGGGTGGAGGCGGAAGCCTGAGTGGGTCCCCACACAGAGCAGGGCATGAACTGCCAAGAGTGCTCCTGTGTGCTGTGCTCACTGTGTGCTGATGAACTGCCAAGAGTGCTCCTGTGTGCTGTGCTCACAGTGTGCTGATGTGGTATCGATTCCCGAAGTGAACTGCCTGGTTTGGGCTGTCCAGAAAATTACCCTAAGGAAATGGACTGGAATTTTCAGAGCTTTTGCTGTTTACCAAAAAGGCCAAGCTCTGGGCTCCCTGATGAGTTGCAATGGCTGGTTTGCAGGTAGCCATCTTCTCAATGTGCATTCGTGTGGTTGAGAAAAGGGAGAGAGGCAACAGAGACTCTGGGGTGTCTTTCACGGGGCCACTGTCTCTGTTCTCATGACCCTGTCGTCCCCCAAAGGTCCCCTTCCTCATGCTATCACACAGAGGTCTCAGCAGCAGTGTCTCAACATGGCGAATACTCAGAGGCTCAGTGTGTGGCACTGACAGACACCCATAAGGTCATTCTTATATGAATACTAAAATTGCTGTTAAGAGTTTTAAAGAAGCCCCTCAAAATACCACCTCCCATTCTGTCATTCCGGCACGCCACTGTGACTCAACTTCCTGACACCGTCAGCTTCCTCCACTTCAGTATAGCTTTAAAACCTTCAAAGCAAGTGACATTGTTCTGACCCACAACTCTGTGGGATTATGTGACAAGGTTACTACAGGGAGGCCTTACATGAAAGATGAGTCCACAAGCCACGTGTGATCCAAATCACACTACCTTCTCTTCCACCGGGTACAGCCCAGAGACCTGCACAACACCAGGAGCTCAGCCACTACAGCGCTGCGACTCTCATAGAGTATGACCTCTTCAATCTCTCCAGAGGCCACTTGTTGACCTTCAGGGGCCAGAAGCCAACCGCTTGTAGACCGTAACTGCCTATTCCTCCATCAGCGTGCGAGGCCATCTGCACTCGGCTATCTGTTTCTTGACTATGGAGAGAAATGGCTTGCACGGTCATTGCTGTGTGTGCTATTGAGACTATGGAATTACACGATAGGGAAATGGGTGGAGTCACCAGCACCAGCACCATAATATCCATGACTGCAAGTCATCACAATGGAGAGCAAGTCCAGCTCTTCGCATGCATTGCTAGTCATCACAATGGAGAGCAAGTCCAGCTCTTCGCATGCATTGCTAGTCATCACAATGGAGAGCAAGTCCAGCTCTTGCATGCATTGCTAGTCATCACAATGGAGAGCAAGTCCAGCTCTTGCATGCATTGCTAGTCATCACAATGGAGAGCAAGTCCAGCTCTTGCATGCATTGCTAGTCATCACAATGGAGAGCAAGTCCAGCTCTTGCATGCATTGCTAGTCATCACAATGGAGAGCAAGTCCAGCTCTTCGCATGCATTGCTAGTCATCACAATGGAGAGCAAGTCCAGCTCTTCGCATGCATTGCTAGTCATCACAATGGAGAGCAAGTCTAGCTCTTCGCATGCATTGCAAGTCCCCCAGCACAGCTCTGCAAGGAGGGCATGCTTTCAGTGCACAGAGGCTGCATTCTGGAGAACCAAGCCCTGACCATTATTTCACACAAGCAATATTCAGCTGCACACAGTTGCAGAGAAAGATGACGTTTTAATTGCCACCAGACCATAAGGTATGAATTATGATATATTATTAGGCCTGCAACCTTAGGTTTAACAATATAATTGGTAAGAATTATGATGCTGTGTTCAAACACTACCTACTCTGTTTCTTTTTTAAAAAAATTATTTATGAGGGACCTCTAAAAACTACTATCAAAATGTTTATATTGGGTTAAGATGACTTAAAACATATTTTCCAGAGTGGAAAAACATACCTCATTACTATTCTGAAGTAGTGGTATCTAATTTAGTAAAATTATGATTACATAAATCTACTCAGTAAAAGTAACAACCAATTAAAATCCAAGATGAGTAAAAGGCCTTCACATAGAAATATTAATTACTTCGTTTGGACAAAAATAATATATTACAAATTTCCTAGCTTAGGATGATGGCTAGAGTTCTGCCAAAACTCAATGGTTGTCAGATTCCAGCTGGGTATCAAACAATTCTCATGTCTAGGCAAGCCCCGAAGGTGGGGGCTGGGGAAATGGACCAGTAGGTAATGTGCTTGCCACACAAGTATGGGGACTTGTGTTCAAGTGCCTGGGATTTGTGTAAAGGAAGTTTGGTGTGGTGGTATATGCTTATAACCCAAGTACTGGGAAGACATGGAGGGTCCTTGAGTCTCACTGGTCAGATAGCCCTACCTACTAGGTGAGAGACTGTGAATAAGAAGAAAGAGAAGGGGCCGGAGAGATGGCTCAGAGGTTAACACTGGCTGCTCTTCCAGAGGTCCTGAGTTTGATTCCCAGCAGCCACATGGTGGCTCACAGCCATCTATAGTGAGATCTTGGGCCTTCTTCTGGTGTGAAGGTGTAAATGCAGGCAGAACACTATATACCAAAGAAAGAAAGAAAGAAAGAAAGAAAAAGAAAGAAAGGAAGGAAGGAAGGAAGGAAGGAAGAAAGGAAGGAAAAGAAAAAGAAAGAAGGGAGGGAGGGAGAGAGGGAAGGAGGGAGGGAGGAAGGGAGGGAAGGAGGAGAAAATAGTGGGTACCACTAAGGAACAGCACAAAAGGCTGACCTCTGGCCTCCACATGCCCATGTGAACACACACACACACACACACACACACACCTGAGGTTTTTAGATATGATGTCCTACCGCAGCCCTGCTCACCTTCCTCCTGCTCTCTTAGCTGCAATCCTAGCCCACCGACGTTCAGCTGTAAGTTTGTGACAAGGAGTTAATGGATTTGATTTCAATCCCAGTTCTCAGTGAAAGCATATTCCTAAATTGGCCAGGGAGGAAAATTAAAACTGTATTCCAGGTAAAATTTAGTGCAAACTTATTTCATCTTTCAAACTGTGCCTAGGGGCACGCAGAGCTGTACAGTGCAGAATGAGAAATTCAGTTTCAGAAGCCTAAACATACAGCTTTTCCACCTCATTCTTTCCTGTCCATCCTATTCATAAGCAATGACTATCACATAAATTCCACAGGGAACAATGACCTGCTCTGCAAGGTGTCCCTGTGTGTGACAATGATCCCCTTAGGCGGCAGAGCACGGTGGGAGCCAAGATTCAGCCTGGAAAGAATCACTTTTATACTTCTGTCATTTTGCCTAAGTTCTTCAGACCCCTGCGAGGTTCCATTGTGATGGCTTCCACCCATTTCTCTAAAGCCCTTCCCTGCCTTGTCAAATCTAAAGATGATATTTTCAAAGGGTGAGTTTTATTAGAAGCCGATCGTACATCTGTCATCTGTTTTAATTTTTAAGATCATTCCCCAGGGTTTTTGAAGTGTATTTATACGTAAATGTCACCCGTGTGTGCTCCAACACCAGAGGACTGTCATCTGGGTTTTATGCAGTGAACCGCGGCAATGGTTCCAGTTTCTTACAGGAAACTAATTAAAGATAAAGAGGTAATGTATTTGTTCCATTGTTGGGGCATCATGGGGAATGCCCCCCATGTCTTCTCTGCCTTTGAGTTTAGCCATTGCACCCCCCCCACCAACCCTCCCCCCACCCCAGCATGTGTGCTGCCTTGCCTTGCTCCAAAACCCCAGGGAGTATGGACTGCTTCAAACAAGGCAACCAGCAGGCTCACATTCTCCTGATGTCACCATTTGGTGCATAATGCTTAAAGAAATGAGAGAAAATGAGATTATTGATGTATTCTAACGAAGGGCCAAAGCGCTTCAGGAAAAACAGACTAACAGCAAGTTCAATTTGAGCTTTTGATCTTTAAGATTTTAGCAAACAAAGAAGCTGGGAGTCCATCGTGTGTAGCCATTATATGCCAGGCATTGGTCCTTCTATGTTCTGAGAAGACATTGAGCCTATTTCGGGGAACACATTTTACTTCACTGGAACAAAGTGATTCATTTGGTGCCTGGAGGAGCACACTCACACAGCAGGACCCCCATGGTTGGGCTTCCATGAACATATTCAATAAGATCATCTTGCTATGACCAGACTAACTTCTGAACAGTCTTGAATGCTATAGTCGGAAGTTTCTGTCCTGCAAGTCCCACGGCTGTTCAGTCACAAAGAAACACGCAGAAGCTTATACTAAATATGAACTATTTGGCCTATTGCTCAGGCTTATTACTAACTAGCTCTTACAGCTTAAATTCACCCGTAATTCCTGTCCATGTTTAGCCATGTGACTTTGTACCTTTTCTCAGTAAGGCATTCTCATCTTGCTTCCTCTGCTTCTGCTTCACGACTGCATCTTTGCCTTTCCTCTTCCCAGAATTCTCCTAACAGATCCAGACAGTGGTGATTCACACCTTTAATCCCAGTACTAGGGAGTCACACACCTTAATCCCAGCACTAAAAGGGAATGTAAGACAGGAGGAGGCAGAAGCTCAGGGCTCAGTCTGCAGATGCCCAGCCTTAGTAGAGGTAAGACTTCTCTAGCGACTTGATTATTTCACTTTCCTGATCTTCAGCTTGAACCCTGGTAGCTGTTTCTGGGTTTTTATTCATGTTACAGAATGCCAAGGCTCCTTCTGCCTTTACTGTTGGGGTGTGACTGCCACAGAAAGAATGCCAGTTGCTTTTCCACTTGGTTTTCTGAAATTCTCTCTGTGACACCTAAAACAGGTGTACTGATTTTGGTCTGCATGTCTTTCTGAAGCTCCCTTCTGCACACATGGCGTTGGTGCTGGATCTCCTTGTCTGATGGATGCATTTCCTGTTTCTAGAAGGTCACATCACTATGGGGAGGAGATACAGCTGCAATGTCCACTCCCTACAAAGGTCACTCCACACACAATTATCTTTAAAGTGGCATCACCAAGTTTGATGAAAGTGAAATAGAGGGTGCTATAAAAATCTAAAGAAAACACTGGTTTTTCTTAAAGGAGTCATGAAGAGTTTTCTTTTTTTTTTTTAAAGTTTTATTTATTTATTGTGTACACAGTGTTCAGCCTCCTTGTATGACTGCAGGCCAGAAGAGGGCGCCAGATCTCATTACAGATGGTTGTGAGCCACCATGTGGTTGCTGGGAATTGAACTCAGGACCTCTGGAAGAGCAGCCAGTGCTCTTAACCTCTGAGCCATCTCTCCAGCCCTCATGAAGAGTTTTCTAAGGGCACATTTATACTGGCACACAAGGATCAGTTTTAAAGGGCAGGCAGCATCTGAATGTTTCTCAGCATGCAGCAACTTCCAGAATGAGAACATTCTGAATTCTCATGTGTCTTCCCTGTGGTACCTGCCCATTGGTACCATCATTTCTGCCATCCCCTCAAAACTGAAGGGACTTATGAAATCCCATCTTCTCTAGACTTCAGGATGTTTCTTGGCACACAGCAGATATCTGTCCATCATTAATGGCTGAATGAACTGATGGATGAGAGCAAGTGAGAGAGCATTTCCAGGGTATAGTCTCTAGCACTTACAGAAGCCTGCCCCAGCTCAAATCTCTGAAGGTTTTTAATACCTAAATCATTATATAGGACAGAAAACTGTAGGGCGAAGTCTTCCTAAGCATAGGTAATGATGACATCGGATAGCAAAACCATGTCCTGTATGAAGGAGAGCTGCCACCCATGGAAGCACAGAGGCTCTGGGGCCTCCTAAAGGTGCTTGACTGAGGTGAGCATCTCCCATTTTCTACAATAGAGACAGTACAGGTGAGCGCTCTCTCGGGAGGGTGGTACCCTGTTCTATAGTGTAAATATCAGTGCCCCGCTTGCCCCCTAATGCTGCATCTAAAGTCAATCTCTTTGGGAGATGGCCAATCTCTGAGGTCCTACCCTCAGGAGTGGGCTTATAAAGAGGGAGACCACCATGTTCTTTCTACCATGTAGAGAGGTACACATACAGGTGCAAGCAGCAAGGCTCTGTGCATCCATCCCAATGCCCTCAGAAGGCAAGAGAGTCAGGCTGGAGAGATGGCTCAGCAGTTAAGAGCCCTGGATATTCTTCCAGAGGTTTTGAGTCTAATTCCCAGCACCCACATGGTGGCTCATGACCATCTACAACAGGACCTGATGCCCTCCTCCGGCACGCAGGTCTACATGCAGGGCACTCATACATAAATAAAGGTTTTTTTTTTGTTTTGTTTTTTTTTTTAAAGAAGAAAGCAAGAGAGTTACTCGTATCTTTCATCTTGAACTCCAGAGCTGTGGGTAGCACACCTCCATGAGTGTGTGCATCACCCAGAACTGTGAGCAGTACACCTCCATATGTGTGTGCATCACCCAGAGCTATGAGTAGCACACCTCCATGTGTGTGCATCACTCAGAGCTGTGGGTAGCACACCTCCATGTGTGTGCATCACTCAGAGCTGTGGGTAGCACACCTCCATGTGTGTGCATCACTCAGAGCTGTGGGTAGCACGCCTTCGTGTGTGTGCATCACCCAGAGCTGTGAGCCGTACACCTCCATGTGTGTGTGCATCACCCAGAGCTGTGGGTAGCTCACCTCCATGTGTGCATCACCCAGCCTGTGGTGTTTTGTTCCAGCACCCAGAACAGGGTAAGATACCAGGTATGGGTTCCCTCTAAGCCTCTCACAGTGCTAGATCAAGGGTCTCTCATCTCCCAAACACAAGGAACCTGAGCTACACCTTCCCTAAATCCCATAAGGTGACAACACAGGCATGCGCAGCCTAGGACTAAAGAGGAAAGGCAGAGTCAAGTGTCAGCACATACTGAAGAGCAGAGACCCAGTGAGAACACAAGGAGAACCCTTGGCCAGGGAAAGAGGTGGTCCCAGCTGGTAGACATAGAGCTCTGTGGTGAACTTGGCAGATAATTTAGGTCATGGTTCTCCAATCAGCTGGGCGGTAGGTTGCTCTAGAGATGGGCTTTCTGCTCTGTAGATGTCTTCCTGGTGGAACTCCATGTCCCCATTGAAATTACCTGGCACAAGTGAGAAGGAAACACGGAACACACAACAAACCCACTTAGGAGTTTATTAGAGGGGGGTGCATAGAGGCCTGGGGAGTCGGTGTGCAGAGAGAGAGAGAGAGAGGGCACGTCCAGCTTTTTAAAAGCTGCCTAGCACATGCGCACAGGGGGTTGGCGTGACTACGTCACACATAGATGACGGGACTCACGCATGTGCACAAGGGCTTAGCTGAGTCATACGTGGATCACGCAGGGCCCTTTAACATCCCCGGGTGCCATTAGGCACTTCTTCTGCCTGAGGGTTTGTCTGTACCGGCATGACCCCTAGAACCCGGAAGTATCAGCTTATGTGGCTGAAATCATCGCACCCACAACAGACCACCTCTGTTGAGTTAAGATGCTTTCCTTCAAGGTCTACTGAGCTCCTCCACAGCCTGCCATTTATTATCCTGTAGAAACTACACAGACTGGCCCAAGACACGTGAGCCTGCTTGAGCATGGTGATAGGAACCAATGCTGTGTCCCTGACACAGGACTCTCAGGCCTAGGAACTGCCTGAGTATCACCTGACCTCCTTCAGTATGAACGGGGTGGAGCTTCAGGTCCTATTAAAGAAGCGGACTCTCGTGAGTCCGTGGGATCCGGTGATGACCGTGGACCTTAAATTAGTCTCTGGGTTGGGGAAGTAGGGAGCTGCTAAAGGAGAGGCTGGCTAGAGTCCTCAGCAGCTGTCACAGGCAAGCCTTGCATAGAGGAGGGCAGTGTAGTTGAGGATATTTGCCTGTTTCCAACTCTCTTGAAAATCATGAGGGTAGAGAGACAAACTTAGGCTTCTTATCCTCAGTGTACACTATCCGTGGGATGCCAGGGAACGCTACCTCTGCGAGACCTTGTTTCTTACAGCGATAAGGCTACTGGGCTCAGAAGTCAGGCTCTTAAGATGAGGCTGGTGATAACGAAAAACGAGAAACCCCCAAACTAGAATGAGTTGGAAGAAAGAAACTAATTACCCTGGAAATTCAAAGACCCCCCCCCACCCCGAACCTTTGATTTCCCCCTCCCTGATGCTAACTAAGGCACGCTGCTTCTTTCTTTTTCATGAAGCCATTTCCGCTTCACCTGAGACCCAGAGCACATACATACTCTCTGGGGAATGTGCCGCTAAAACTGATCCTTAGACTGGAAACTCTCGAAAGCCCTAATTGCATTTCCGTACCTCAGATCAGGCAACCAGAGTCTTCCAAGGCAGGAGCCCTCACCAGAACCCCCACAGTTCTGTGGGCGGCTCCCTGGAAGCACAATTGATTTTAGACTCCCTTCTGCTAACTTCCCATTCCTCTTGCCTTGCCAAGATAATCCACCAATCCGCCATTAACTCCAATCAGCCTTGTGGCTCTCCCCACACCCCTACCTCTATAACTTTGCTTTCTGTCTGTGCTATTTGTCACTATTTGACAGATGCTTATCTTGCACAATTATTTATTCAGTGTGTCTTCTGTGCCCCCAGAGTAGACTGACTGGAAGCTAAGAGAGGCTGGAGTTACTGAAATTCTGGTCAGGGACAGAGAAGTCTTTCATGTTCCCCTAGAGAAGGTGGGGATAGGCATCCGTAGGAGTTCCTGGGCACGGAGAACATCTCAGATTAACAACCTGGGAATCAGAAGACAAGTCCCTGGAAGATGGATGCCAAGGAAGATATTGGTAAGAGAGAACAAAAGACTCTAAGAATCCAGTCACGTGGGAATAGTGTCTCAAAGAGCCAGCATTGAAGGGCGTGAACAAACACCCTTCCTATGCTGGAATTGCCAGACCGCGTGGTTTCTCTGCTACCCCATGACCTCGCGAAGGACTCTTGAAGGAAGTGGTCATGCCAACACAGGCAGGTGGAAGCCACCAGTTTGACATTCAGATGAACCCCACCACATCTTCTAAACATCTTGTCTACTAAGAAAGATCTCACTGAGGAAATTAGCTACCCTTTGCTCCAGCCAGTACCCACAGCAGACCAATTGCCACAGACCTTGGCTACCACAGAGGGCTCTCTCCTCCTGGATTCTGGCTATGGATTTCTTACCCCTTTCTGCCAAGCTTCACTCTCTAACATTGGCTATTAAAAACCCAGAGTACTTCCTGGCATGACGATTTACACCTTTTATCCCAGCACTCAGGAGACAGAGGCAGGTGGATCTCTATGAGTTTGAGGCCAGCCTGGTCTACAGAGTGAGTTGTAGTATAGCCAGGGCTGTTAGAGAAACTCTGCCTCAAAAATGAGAAGAAGGAGGAGGAGGAGAAGAAGAAGAAAAGAAATAGTACTTTGAACTTACAGAAAATACTGACCTGAAACTTCAGTACTTCAAGAAGCAAAGCAATTGGGTGAAGGCTCAAGGTTCAAGGGACTTGTTCCCTGGGACACATCTAGGCCTTGGAGGGTGCTGAGATAATCCTCTGAAGATCTGGCATCGACCCAGTGGGGTCGCTGTGTGTAAAGAAGGGCACCACCCAATGAAATGCAGCCTGTTGCCTTAACGGAGATCAGAGACCAATGTGTGGTGCCCACTCTTTCACAGCCACGTGAGCATCTGGTGGGAGAAGGGGGTAAAGGAACACTTTACTCTCCCACCTCACTGTACACTCGTGCTGTGACCTTCAAGTTACCTATTCAAAAAAAAAAAAAACCAAGGAAAAAGTGGTCCTACTGACTCCCTAGTTTAGAGACTTCTAGATCCCCTGGACGAACCATGGAGCCACTGTATCACTAAGGAAAAAGACAATTTTCCCTAGGCCTAGGGGGAATCCTACAGTTAAAACCCATTGTATGTCTTCCTGATGGTGTGCGTAAGCCGTTCATCAGGATTCAGACTTTGCCCAAATTGAGACCGAGAGCTCTCCGCTAGATAAGAATTCTCTTGGCTAAGGGCAAAGGAGCGCAGAGGAGGTAACGGAAAAAGCGAGCTATAAATACCAGTTGACAAATACCACGTGAGTTCAGAACAAGGATTGAAGTTACCATCCATATATCTTGCTTATGTTACTATAAAAAAAATTCCCCCATCTTAAAAAAAACAGATTCAGCTGAACCGAGGTCCCCATCAGATTGCTGATCCTATCGCCTCC